>JAMWET010000584.1:0-49399 GCA_024036415.1 Prochilodus magdalenae
GGTTTGCATTGGGATTTTATTCTTCTTGTATCAACACTAGAAAAATTATTTCATAAAAATAATATTCTTTCCTATTCATTATTAAAAAAAAAATTGACATATTAAAACATTAAAACACCACAGTTTTTATTGGTATTAAAGAAATACATTTTTGGGGGATTTAGTGACCTCTTGGTGAGAATGTGATAAACTGCACTGAGCATGTGGAAGAATACAGAGCAGATGAATCTGATGCTTCAGTCAGAGTGGAGTATTCCAAGTCTGTGTGCGGTTATTAGAGAGCAGACTGTTCTTCATCAATACCGGTAGTGGTAGACAGTACAAGCTAACCGGCTAATTTACTCTACAGGTAAAATGACTGTACAGTACTACACTGTAACACAGGTACATCACATCACAGGCCACAACGTCCACAGCAGTGATATCCTGACGGCCTGTTTCAGTAGCCAGTCATAAACAATAACACATCTCACCTGTTCAGTAAGAAACAAGCCAACTCAGCACCACCTCACTCAAGAACACTACTGCCCCCTCCCCATTTAGGAGCACTACTGCCCCCTCCTCACTCAGGAACATGTTACTTGTTAGTTTAACCCCTGATAAAGAACTAGAGGATGGTGAACACACACTCTGCATGATGAGCTGATCTGTGTTCTGGTGGAGCTGCAGTGGAGGGCTTCTAATAAAGTGCCTGCTAACTGTATAGAGAGAAAGAGAAAAGAAAAGGGGGCGTGGCTTTACCAGCAATCAACTACATGTGTCAAGTGCTGCAAGAGAAGAAAGAGGAAGAGCTGACAGGACGCTGCCCTGTCTCTATTTTTGGTGTAGCTGAGTGACAGAAAGAGAAAGATGAGCTCATCTGAACACACTTCCTCTTTGAGAAGTCAACATTAGAGTGCGGAAGAGTCCAGCACAGTCCTGCTGAGAGAGGTACAGGGTTTGCTCGTGTGCTGACTGTATCAGGTAGACTGCAGGTGTAACAGAGTTCTGCAGAGGTGCTGTGGTAGTGTAGTATCGGTGTAGCTGACAGATCGGTCAGTAGAGCAGGTGTAGGAGGTGGTGGTATCTGCAGTGGTGCTGCGCTGTATGTAGTGTTCAGGTCTCGTCACTCAGGAAGTATGCAGGTTTGGCTGTGTCTGCTGTTTGTGCTCCATGTTGCTGAAGGTGAGTGCACCATTCTCTCTCTTACTGGAGACACTCCAACATATAACCCAGCACCATTTAAAGCCTAGTTCATAATCATGCTGTATGATCTTACTGATGATGAGGGAAGGTGAGGATATGCAGTGGGCAGTAACCATTTGAAGGCAGTCGGTCATTTGAGTTGATTGGTTGGCTCCAAAGCTACTACAAACCTCCTTCTCCAAGTAAGCAGAGCTGTTAGAACTGTTTACTGCTGGAGCTGCAGTGAGTTTCTCTACAGTGTAATAACAGTAGTAACGTTAGAATGCTGGGAGAAACTGGGCTCAGGCTGGTCAAGCATGTCTTATTAGAACACCACCTTTACAGGACAGTCCTGTTTCTGGTGGAGTGAGTGTTACGGAGGTGATGATGGTGAAGGTCATTCACTGATGTGTTTCTGCAGGCTGCACACTGGAAGACCATCAGCAGAGAAAAGGTATTACTGCATACACAGGAGAGTCAGTACTGCTGCCCTGCTACTGCACTGACCTGAACACCAAACCTAAGAAATTCAGATGGAGTAAATACCACACAAGTACACAGAGATGGGAAGAGATATCCAGTGAGAGTGATCAGTATAGAAACAGAGTTCAGCTGGGTAATAATCACTTTCCAGGAAATCTCTCTCTACTCATATCACACCTGACTGAAGAGGACAGAGGAGAGTACATGTGCACAGATGAAGGACACACCTATGTCAGACTCACTGTTGAAGGTAAATCTCTAATCTGATCCACATACACAGTACAGTGATAATCTCATAACTACATCCCTGATAGAATCAGCTTTAAAGCTTCACTCAGTGAACATGTCATATGCACTAGTGTGCTAGTTCTGCAGTAGAGTTGGAAGGAGGTGTAATGATGCTGGTCTCCTGTGTAATGATGGTGAACTGATTAAATAACTGTGAGGTGGTTTAGGGATGTAAATGAAACTCAGTGCTGGAGGTTTAGAGTAATGAACAGCTCTGTACTGTAAATCTATTACTGAGCTTTTGGTGGTGCGGCTTCATTTGTGCAGTAAAGGTGTAGTAGTGATTTGCTGTGTGTAGCAGTAGTCAGGTGTTTGAAGGAATGTAGCTCCATGCATACAGTTCATCATCTTGGTATCTTATGATAACCCATTTGTTCAGTCGTTTATGAATTATTATAACTCATATTTAACTTATAAAGCAGCATTTAGTGCTTCTGGATGACTCGTCACATGTAAACAACAGTCCTCAATCCTGAATATGTGTTTCTGCAGGCTGCAGTCTGACAGACAGGGGAAAACTACTGCCTATCACAGCACATAGAGGAGGGTCAGTACTGCTGCCCTGCTCCTGCACCGAGCTACGTGCCAAACCTGAGACCTTCACCTGGAGCAGATACATTCAAATAAGGAATGTCTTTGAGAGGATATCCAATGAGAGTGATCGGTACAGAAACAGAGTTCAGCTGGTTAATGATCACTCTCCAGGAAATCTCTCTCTACTCATATCACACCTGACTGAAGAGGATGGAGGAGAGTACAGGTGTCATGGTGTGAAAAGTGAACTCACAGATATCAGTCTCACTGTTGAAGGTAACACACTGATCTGTATTCCTACTGCAAAGTGTGCTGAATCAGCTGTATAGGATGTTGTTAGTGTTACAGTACTGATCCTCCAAGCAGAGCTGTAATGAGGGTTCAGTGTTGAGGGTGTGTGTGCGGTAGTTTAGTGTAGATGATTAATAGAGTATATGTATATTAATATTGTCCTATAAAGTCTATTTCCTGTTTGGGAAGGTTCTGATGTAACTCCACCCCCTCATTTCTTTTTACCTACATTTTTCACCCTGTTACCTTGGCTACCTAGCTCCACCCAGTTATCACTGTGCTCCTGTTTCCTCTGAGTGCTTTAGTCCTGTGTTTGTACAAGTGGCCCTTAGTGTATAAGCTGTATACTGTCGTACATTCTGAGCTCTATTCTAGGTGGTGTTATTCTGTCGTTCCTTGTGTTGAATGTAGTTCCTGGTTTAAATTACTCGTACATGTGAGAGCTTTGTTGAAGTCTGTGTATGACGGTACATGACGATGGATCTCAGGGCTTCCTACAGTAGTATGTGTTTAATGGAGACATTAGTAGGAAGTGTGTCTGACTGGTATATGAAGAATGCTTCTCCCTTCTGGCTGCTATCTGTCCAGGTGATCCTGTAACTTGGAAATGAAGGCCACAGGCTATTAGGCTGGATGAACTTTAAGATCCTCTGTGTAAAGCAGTATTACAATAGAACTCATTTACTTTAATGCTCTGTAGCCTTTAGCTGGTCAGTTATAAGTTCATTTGATGGCACAGTGGCAGAATGTACAGAGATTACAAAGCCATAGTTGATCCAGCAAAATCAGTAAAGCACACTGTAGATAATATTACCTAGTACTGAATACTGAGGTGTGCTGCTTTATCAGTTGTATTTACTGATGATAAATGAAGCTGAAATATAAATATCTGAGATTTTGTCCTGCGATTCTAACGGAGCATCCCAAAGTGCAAACTAGCACACTACATAGCATGCAGCTCAGCACAGTACCCTTAGAAGTCCACTCATTAGTGTAGTAGGTGGAGTACAGTGGAGTTTTGGTCTGTACCATTAGTTTGAAAAGTGAGATGTGTTAATCTAGTAGCTCCAGTGTCTGATTATAGCTCTGCTGATGTTTCCTTCCTATTTCATAGTTGCTTTTCTAAAATTCTCTATATGCCTAAAGAACCTTAATGTAAGTTCAGCCTTACTTAAGTTGAAACAGGATAATTAAATAAGACGCTGGGAAATCAGTTGCAAGATTAAACTTCATAAATGCATATATTTATTATATTTATGTGTGTTACCAAAATAATGTCTGCACCCACAAGGAAGCGTGAGGTTGCAGTGCTGTTGGTAAGGAAGATAAAGGTTACCAGGAACAACAACTGATGACACATTTAGACTGATATGATCAATATTTATTGAGCTACACATACAGAAGTCTGTCTCTCAGTATGACATCTGGTTTCCATATTTGCTAATGCAGCATGACAGACGTCTCGGCATGGAGTTGTAGAGGTTCCTAATGGTGTACTGTGATAATCCATCCCATGCAGCTTGAAAATTCTCATACAGTGGAGGTGGAGTGACAGCAGACCTTCTGGACACAAGTTTGCTGGTCATCTTAGACTTAGACTTACAGACTTTATTGTCATTCAAATTTAATTTTAAACTGTACAGTGTGCATTGGAACAAAATTATATTGCATTGGCTCAAAGTAGATCGAGGAGAAAGTGCAATGTAGTGCAAAGTGTAGTGCATATGTAAGCATATGTATATCAACAGATAATTACATTTTAATTAAGTATATGTACCAGAGAGTGTATTGCCCCTGCACTTCCAGGTATGCAGTAATCAAAAAAAATTTGGAGCAGCATTGTATGAGTTTAACAGTCTCATGGCATGTGGGAGACTCTGTATTCTGCACCAAGAGAAAAGAGCAGTCGTCGTAACGGTCTGGGTGCATGTAGTCCTGAGTCATATAGCCATCTGCCAGTGGTGCTGGCAGTAACAGTACGACTCATGGAAACATCACTTCATATGGGTTAATATTTCATATATGAAAGTCTCGTATATGTACATGTGTGATATGTGCTTATGGGTGAAGAAGGTTTCTTTCTGATTTCAGTTAAACAGTGTTAATCATCCAAATCTGAGGGTTTAAATCACATACCTACAATATAAACTGTAGTGATGATGTCATACACATAGTATAGAGTTAATCTGATCTTACTTGATGTGTGTTTCTACAGGCTGCACTCTGGTGAACAGTGAACAAATACTGGATATCACAGCACATACAGGAGGGTCAGTACTGCTGTCCTGCTCCTGCACTGACCTACAGACCAAACCTGAGGAGTTCAGATGGAGGAAATACAACAGAAACACACAGAGAAGGGATGAGATATCCAGGGAGAGTGGTCGGTACAGAAACAGAGTTCAGCTGTTTAATGATCACTCTCCAGGAAATCTCTCTCTACTCATATCACACCTGACTGAAGAGGATGGAGGAGATTACCAGTGTGCTGTTAAAGGCTCATATATCTACATCAGACTCACTGTAAAAGGTAAAACACTCAGTTTATATTCTTACTGCATTACAGATCTTATTAATACATGTAACCATATAGAGAACCAGCTGTAGGAGCTTTTAAGCACCGCCCCTCATCACTGTCCACCTGCACTCATGTGTAAACAGTGAGGTGTTGAGTTTCTTAAGTGTTAATGAGTTACACATCCTGTACAGAGACACACTTACTACACACTTATCTGCTGAATCTGAACACACTGGGGGAACGGTTGAACGGTTTATCCTAGAGGTCAAGACTGTTCTCATTGTATGTATCACTTTGAAAATCACGCGTGGTTGATATGAAACGTCCATCTCCACCCAGAAGCTGTTCATGGTGCTGTTGTTTGGCTGTAGGTGCAGCAGCTACAGCAGGTTACGTCCTTCAGTAGAACTGTTTCCTGAGTGTCCTGTGTACGGGGTGTGTTGTGTGCTTGTATATGTAGAGGTTTGTCACCATGTCGGTCTAGAAAGCAACTGTAACGAATGGAAGTATGGTGTTAGGTGGGGGCTCTCGTAGAGAGGTGGATACTTAGCTTCCATGAAGAGACACGCAGGGAACATCGTGAAGGGGTTTCGGAGCCAGTTTAATGAACAATGACAGCACCAAGACTTCACTCGTCACAAGTTCCCAGATAACACCAGTTGGAGAACCCAGGCTACAACCTAGTACAGTTCAGCGCACGCACATTCTCTACTGCGTTTTCCTCCACACTCTCCATTATTCGCTCCGGCTCTCCACCGTGCACATGCGCACTGCACCTGCTTTAAAGTGAACGTTACACAGCGCTGTGATTGGAGCTGTGAGGTCTGCTAGGGTGACCAGGAGCTCCTACATGGACTGGGTATCTGCAGTATGCTCCAAAGCTGATCTTAGATCTCCCAACACTGGTCTTTTAAAAGTCCCTGAGGTTCACCATAGGAGAAGTGGAGAAGCGTCCTTTAGCTACGATGCTTCTAAACCATGGTCTGCATTCCTCCTGGCAGCTACACAGTCCAGTTACAGTCCAGTCAAATACGTAAGCTTACGTAAATACGTAAAATTAGAAACGCATCTTTTTAATTTAGCTTCTACTTCCCCAGATTTAAACTGTCTGTGTTGTATTTATTAACTTTTACATCATTTTAATTCATTTTCTATTTTATTATTTGTCATTTAGTGATAAACGTTTATGTTTTAAGCAAGCTTTTTTTACTTAACCAGTTTTACATTGTTTTGTATGTGATTATTATTATGAGGTAACTGTTTAATTTTCTGTGCTATTATGTTACTGTTTGGTAGTTGTTTGTTGCCTGCTACTGTAACACAGTGTAGGTGTATCAGGGCTGGTTGGATATATGGTATATAGTGTTAGTGGGCTTAACGTTCTGTAATGTCCCCCTGTGTTGTACCTTCCTGAAAGCGGTTCTGTAGTAGAGTGTGTCCCTGTGTCCTGTATATTTGATATTCTTAACCAGACTAATGTTATTTTTAATGCTACTAAGAAAAATCTGAATTATTTACTCAACATCATCCTGTAAACAAGAAAAATCTAAATTATAACTAGGTGTGCTCTAACACACTTATCCTTATTCAATAAATCATATTATCTAACAAAACCATGTGTGTTGTTTTAAGCATCCCTGTGTTTAGTGGTTATGATACATGTTAAAGAACCTTGTGACCACAGGGTCGTCGGTTTGAGGCCCTGAACTGACAGGGCATGAGTGAAGTACCCTTGAGCAAGGTAGTTTCCCCTCAACTGCTCCCTGGGTGCCGTGCATAGGGCTGTCCACTGTTCTGGGCAAGTGCGCACACTGCCCCCTGGTGTGTCGCCACATGACTTAATCCTTTCATGTTGGACTGATGGCAGACTTGATGCTAAAGTGACTCACTTTCACCTCTTCAGGTACAAAGTGTTATTACAAGACAGGACAGACTGGGGCTAGCTGGCTAGCATGCTAACTTAGTAGATGTCTTCAACACGATGCATATTTCTACAGACAGATTCAGGTAGTTCTGTATGTGGGTAAGAATGCTCTCTGAACTTGATTCTTTCCAAGATGGTGTCGAGTACGGCTGCTGTGTTGCGAGCTCCCTTCGTTCTTTTTAGTCTTTTGTTGTTTTTGTGTTTGTTTGTATCCACTTTTGCAGTAAATACGGTTAGCTACATTGTATATGACAGACAAACACTTTTAGAAATTAGATCTGCGATCGCTCATCGGAAACCAGACTTCGAGTTTCTCAACGCAGATCTTTTGTTTGGGAACACCGATGAGCTCCCATTCATTTGGGCCGGCCAGCCGAGGAAACGCCGCAGACGCCGGAAGAGGGGAAGGAGAGCCGGCATCCTGGTCAGGCTGAGACGGCATGCTAACCGCCCCCCACTACCCACCATTCTTCTTGCCAATGTACAGTCACTGGACAACAAAATCAGCGAACTCAGGGCACGGATCTCGTTCCAACGAGAAACACGGGACTGCTGTATACTCCGGAGATTCCGAACGAAACCATCGAGCCTGCGGGGTTCTCCGTGCACCGCGCAGACAGAACAAAGGACCTCTCCGGGAAGAGTAAAGGTGGAGGTGTATGTTTTATGATCAACAATGCTTGGTGTGATCAGAGGAATGTACACTTCATCAAGTCTTTTTGCTCTCCGGACATAGAATATTTCATCATCTCGTGCAGACCGCGGTGGCTGCCGAGGGAGATTTCGGGGTTCATTGTCACCGCCATGTACATTCCACCGCAGGCTGATACGGACCTGGCGCTCGGGAAACTGTACGAGGCTGTTAACAGACAGCATGTTTCAAACTGGCCACCATTGTGCCAGTTCCAAAGACAGCCAGGATCACCACCTTAAATGACTGGCGCCCAGTTGCTCTGACCTCCATCATAAGCAAGTGCTTTGAGAAGCTGGTCAGAGACTTCATCTGCTCCTCACTACCTGCCACCTTGGACCCAATGCAGTTCGCCTACCGACAGAACAGATCCACTGATGATGCAATAGCCCTGACACTGCACACTGCCCTCTCGCACCTGGACAAAAAGAACACGTATGTGAGAATGCTGTATGTGGACTACAGCTCAGCATTCAACACCATCATCCCGTCGAGACTCGACATCAAGCTTCGGGATCTGGGTCTGAACAGTTCTCTGTGTAGCTGGATCCTGAAGTTCCTGACGGACCGACGCCAGGTGGTGAAGTTGGCTGGCATCACCTACTCCTCACTGACCCTTAGCACTGGAGCCCCACAGGGTTGTGTCCTCTCTTGTACTCCCTGTATACCCACGACTGTACAGCCAGACACAGCTCCAATGTCATCATCAAATTTGCAGATGACACTACAATTGTGGGCCTGATCTCCAATAACAACGAGGAGGCCTACAGACAGGAGGTCAGCTTCCTGACACACTGGTGCCGGGAGAATAACCTTTCTCTCAACGTCAACAAAACCAAGGAGCTAATAGTGGACTTCAGGAAGCAGGAGAGAGTGCACACCCCCATCACCATCAATGGGGCCGCTTAAGAGAGGGTCAGCAGCTTTAAGTTCCTCGGTGTTCACATCACAGAGGAACTCACATGGTCTGAACACACCACACGGGTGGTGCAGAAGGCACAACAGCGCCTCTTCTTTCTCAGACGGCTGAAGAGGTTTGGCATGGACCCCTGCATCCTCAGAACATTCTACACATGTACTTTGGAGAGCATTTTAACTGGCTCCACCTGGTATGGAAGCTGCACTGCTATCGAGCGGAAAGCTTTGCAGAGGGTGGTGCGGACAGTTCAGTACATCACCGGGGTTCAGCTTCCAAACCTCCTGGATCTATACACCAGCCGCTGCCTGAGGAAAACCAGGAGGATTCTAAAGGACTCCACCCACCCAAGCCACTGTCTGTTCTCACAGCTGCCAAGTGGGAGGAGGTTCCGAAGTATAAAGTCCAGAACCAGCCGCCTCCGAGATAGTTTCTTCCCCCGAGTCATCAGGCTACTGAACAGCCAGTAGTGCTGATGCACCGGTATATGGACCTGGTTCAGCACATCTCACCAAAACCATCTAAACAATGATCTCCATGGACAATCATCACTTTGCACGTTACATTAGCATATTTACACTTGCACATATAGACTGACCTACTGCTATCTTCCATCCACACTGTATATCTGTAGTGTATGTATATACATATATAATATTCTATGCCCTGTATATACCCTGCATCTCTCATCTACCTCAGCCTTACCATAGTGCTATATGGTAATGTGTACATCTGGATGCATCATAGTTTTTATTCATAACTTTTATTCATAACTGTAAATTAGTATAAACAGAGATCTTAGTGTTTAGTATTGTATATATTTATTGTCTATTTATGTTTGTATTGAAGTACTGTAAGGGACTACGCACCTAAGTTTTTTACTCACCTTCACACCTGTGAAAATGTGATGTGACAATAAAAAAAAAAGTGATTTGATGGTCCATTTTCAGAGTGACAGTCTTGTAGAGCATTGTAGCTGAAAACTTAGCACTGAACTGTCCTTTATCACTGACCAACATGATATGTCCTACTGCAGCTTTGAAGGACCTTGTGGAACGCCAGGAAGTTTGAACGTTTAGGACAGCAAAGCCAACTGGTCTATTTGCAGAGGGGGCTTTTGTGGTGGGGTTTGCAGATCTGTTTTGCATGCTCCGCCCCCATGTTAGTGACTCTAGTGGTTGTTTGTGTTGATGTAGTCTTGCTGTGTTGAGGTTGAGATGTGTGTATGTGTTTATAGTGTTGTATTGTGTTGGGTTAGTCAGAGTGGGGTTCTGTTCATTACCATTAGAAGACTAGGTGGGCTATACAAGGCTAAGTTCTGTTCAGTTGGTAACAGACAGTTAATGTAAATAAGCAGAACAGAAGCACACATTCACTTCACACGTCCATCTACACACTCTCACACACATTCACTTCACACGTTCATCTACACTCTCACACATTCACATACACACAGCCCTGCTTAACTCATTACTATATGTGTGTGCGCCACACAGACACACATTCAGTAGTAGCTAAAATAATCTGATCTGATAGTGTACACACACACACACACACACACTCACACACACACACACACACACAATCACACACACACACACACACACACACTCACACACACACACACACACACACACAATCACACACACACACACACACACTCACACACACACACACACACACACACACACACACAATCACACACACACTCACACACACACACACACACACACACACACACACAATCACACACACACACACACACTCTCACACACACACACACACACTCTCACACACACACACACACACACACACAATCACACACACACACACACACACAATCACACACACACACACACACACACACACACACACACACACACACACACAGCCCTGCTTAACTCATTACCATATGTGTGTGCGCCACACAGACACACATTCAGAAGTAGCTAAAATAATCTGATCTGATAGTGTACACACACACCCACACACACACACACACACACGGACACACACACACACACACGGACACACACGGACACACACGGACACACACACACAAATAGCATACATTCTACATAGCAACATGAACTTTTAGGCCTCCTCCGGACCAATCACTTAAATATTCTCCAATTGTGTTTAACTATTTTGACATTGGGTAAGGCCTCATAAGCTAAAACAATTTTGATGTATGTGTATTTTGACATTTTGGAATTGAGAAATAATGAATGGGAGTCTATGGGAGGAATGGGAGATGAAAATAAGACAAACGGATGAGTGCAGGTCAGATCAAAATTGCTACATGATCTGGGGTCTGGCCTGAGGAACCTGCATGTGAACACACCATTCCTGATCAGATCGAACAGCAGCTGCTCAAGTCTTATCTCTAAATAAAGCATCGCTGCACAGGAAGCAGGAAATGATCTCATAACTTAAATTATAGCAAACGCTCAAAGCAGCCAATCATGAGTGGGGTGTAAGTCACGAAGTGGGAGTCTGCAGCAGTAACCAGTAAACAGCTCTAATTGTTCACATGTTCTGGGTAAGCAGCAAACGTCCCCAGCAGATCTTCACACCATCACGTCAGTAGTGTGAATAGGGCAGTGGTGGTGGGGGGAGGGGAAATCAGGGTGTGTGTGTGACGGTTCTCAGCTATAGCCAGTAAACAGCTCTGCAGAACTGCCTTTCGTGATGCGTTATCAGTGCTGCATTAACATCAGTGTGTTAGTGTAGTGTCTGAAAAGGGCCAGGGATGTATGTGTATGATTTCTCCAGTTTCTCAGGCTCCCTCTGTCGAGCAGCATTCAGCAATGGTAGATGTGACCGTGTCTTTGAGGGCTTGTATGAACTGGTAAATGACGCACCACAACCGCAACTTTTAGGCCTCCTCTGGACCAATCACTGAACCAGTTACCATATACGTCTTTGCTGTATACGTCATTCTAGGCTCTGAGTGACCAGCCTTCTATTCAAGCTGTTCATAATGTGGCTTCTTCTGCTCTTCTGAATAAAGACAGCAGTTTTTGAGCAATGTTACAATATTCTTATTAATATTATAAATATTCCCCAACTGTGTTTACCTATTTTGACATTGGGTAAGGCCTCATACGCTAAGACAATTTTGATGAATATGTATTTTTACATTCTTGAAATTGAGAAAAAATAATGAAAGTCCATGGGAGGAATGGGAGATGGAAAATTTAGTAAGACCATATGGATATGGACTACATTTTGGTGACCTGGCCTAAGTGAGTACATGCAGTTTGGTGGCTGGCTGGTAAAGGGCCAAAAATGAATGAGACTCTATAGGAGAAACAAGGGATAGAGAAAAAGAGACAAAGGGATGAGTGCAGGTCAGATCAACATTGCGTTTGTGGTCGGGGGTCTGGTCTGAGAAAGCTGCATGCAAACACACCATTCCTGATCAGATCGAACAGCAGCTGCTCAAGTCTAATCTCTAAATGAAGCATCGCTGCACAGAAAGCAGGAAATGACCTCATAACTGAAAATAGCAAACGCTCAAAGCAGCCAATCATGCGAGTGGGGTGTAAGTCATGGAGTGGTGGTCTGCAGCAGTAACCAGTAAACAGCTCTGCAGAATTTCTTCTAAACAGACTTCCATTGCATTAACATTACCCAGTGGTCTAGTACAGTACTGCAGGTTCTGAAGGCTGGAACAGGTGCATGTGTAGGATCTCTATGGTATGAGATGGTTGCTATGGTAACCATATTGGATGCTAAGGTCTTGCTAGGCTATTGCTATGGTAAACGAAATGTTGATGTGGTGTTGCTATATGCTTACTATAGTTGCTTTGATGTTGCTAGGTGATTGCCATGGCATTCAAGGTGGTTGTTAAGGTCTTACGTACTGCTTGGGTCTTACTGTTCACATGTTCTGGGTAAGCAGCAAACGTCCCCAGCATATCTTCACACCATCACGTCAGCAGTGTGAATGGGGCAGTGGTGGTGGGGGGAGGGGAAGTCAGGGCGTGTGCGGGATGGTTCTCAGCTATAGCCAGTAAACAGCTCTGCAGAACTGCCTTTCGTGATGCGTCATCAGTGCTGCATTGACATCAGTGTATTAGTGTCGTGTCTGAAAAGGGTCAGGGATGTATGTGTATGATTTCTCCAGTTTCTCAGGCTCGCTCTGTCGAGCAGCATTCAGCAATGGTAGATGTGACCGTGTCTTTGAGGGCTTGTATGAACTGGTAAATGACGCACTATAATAACAGGAAACAGTAAGCTGTCCCACACTCAAGAGTCCGCACATGCACTGTGACATTAGACTGGTCATCTTTCGAGTGTTTTGAACTGTTGGCAGATCCTCTTCTCTAGAGCAGCTGACAGTTTGATTTTTTTTTTTTTACACAGGTAGGTGAAGGAAGTATTAGGAGTCATGCTCAAGGTGTGGTATATACATAGGTGGTATTCCCCATAAAGAAATAAAGCTGTTAGAATGATACAGCCAATCACCTGACCTGAATCCAACTGAACATCAGTGGAGGGAACTAAAGCTCTGCATTCATAGAAGGTGCCCACGGAACCTTCCGGATTTGAAGAGTGTTTGTGTGGAAGAATGGGCCAAAATCTCACCTGAGCAATGCATGTAACGGGTTTCTCCATACAGGAGGCATCTCGAAACTGTCATCACCAACAAACGCTTATTTACGAAGTATTTAATACATTTTTGTACGTTTTTTCTCTGTGTCATTTCTCATTATTACACATTACTGGATTGGATGCGTTAGCGACATCTAGTGGGCATTTGTGGAAAATGTTTATTTTTGAATACCGCATTAGTCAATGTGCATCTCCTCCAGTGTAATGCAGGTGGTGATGTTGGTTAGTGGAAGTTAACAGTCACACAGCTGTCAGCAACTTCCAACAGATGTTCACAGTTTCCAGTTAAATAATCTAAATCACTATTAATAATATCACTTATAACATTAATAATAAATATAGAGACCTCATTCTGAAATTAAGGGTAATTCAAGTTGAGTGGTCAACATGTTATTTATAAATGTTAGAAACAAATACAGACAGAGCTTATTATATTATTATTAGCTTGTTATTATGTAATTATTACCTTGTCATTATATATTATAAGCTTCTTATTATCTATTACTATATTGCAAATATTGTATTATTATTATTATCTTCTTATTATCTATTACCTTGTTAATATCTTATTACCTTGATATTATATTATTATTATGTTGTTGTTACTTTATTTGTACCTTTCTAATATCTCATTAGTTTATTTTAAAATCAGTAATAACTACACCAAGAAGGGCCTTCTTGGCTGGGGCTAGGGTCTGGATCCTAGGGTCCTTTCTATGTGGAGTTTGAATGTTCTTCCTGTCTCTGTGTGGGTTTCCTCCCACAGTCCAAAGTGGGTGAAGTGGAGATGCTGAATTGTCTCTAGGTGTGAATGTGGATGTCTAATGGATTGGTGGCCCATCCAGGGTGTTTCCTTCCTTCTGCCCAATAAGCTTTGATATAGACTCCAGCACCCACATGACATAGAAGGATACGCAGCTTAGAAGATGATTAAATTAATGAATGTTTGACCGAAAGAAATGTGTTTATTTTTAATGTGAATATTAATATGAAATAATGCTGGATTTGCTGGAGGGTTTAGTTGAAGATATATTACACTGAGTGCTCTCCTTGCACCACATGTACGAAGAAAATGATCCAGGGTCACAATATGGCAACAACTAGGTTTTTAATTTCCCGTAAAAGTGTTATTTTAAGTAGGTGGACTAGAACCCCACAGTAACAGGTACACATTACTGGAATGCACTTCTGGTTGCCACCAATGTTAAGCATCAGCTAGAAAAGGTGGGAAAAAAGACTGGTGCAAAACCAACCAGAAAAACTGTATCCACCTGAAGCTTTAGTAAATCGACTGGAATATGTAATTTGTGTTAATTTGTTAATCTCCATCCATTTCTCCATAATCTTCACACATTTTGTGCAGCTTCCAACTTCCTACCCAGTCAGCCGCTGTCCATGGCGCTGAAACAGCATCCTCCAGTTTATCCTTAGCACCAGTGTTTTATAATCAACTGGTTGTTTGAGACTGGTAACAGATCAATACAGAATAAAAAACTTCAGTTTTAGAACTTTCATCTCTCCCATCCACCATCCAATATACCCATCACAAACCATATAGAGAGTAGGAAATCGATAGGAACCCACAGGAGGAAATAAGTAACATAATATTTGCAAAGGCCGCATTACAGAATATAGGCTGCAGGTCAAACGTGCATTTGTTTTTTATTAGGATTGAGATTTAAATTTTGAGAAATCCTATAGAATGTTGAGAGTGCTGGACAGCTCCAAAAATAGTAATGAGATGTTCCCAGCGTTACTTGAGAACGCAGATTCCAATATGGAAAAGTTGTTTGGTGGAAATGATTGCTGTCCAAAGGAAAACAAGTGTCTCATAAATTTCTTACACGAGAGGCCAAAATGTTATTTAATGCTAATGTAAGTCAATAGAACCAGGCTTTTACCAAGCAGTACTGGGCAAAAATGGAGATACATGTTTTTCCTTGGACAGTGATAATATGGTAATGTTTTAGAGGAGGTGAATATATTATGTGCTCCATGTGAAAGTTTCCAATGAATAATTTGGTGATTTGGATTTTTGAAAAACAAAGTAATTTGTTTTTAACAAAAACAACAGTAAACCCAGAGGACTGGATTTAAATAAAATTTAGTTAGACAGCTGCTTATAGGAAAAACCTGTTAACATACAGTGGGGAGAACAAGTATTTGATACACTGCTGATTTTTCAGGTTTTCCCACTTGCAAAGCATGTAGAAGACTGTAATTTTTATCATAAGTACTCTTCAACTGTGAGTGATGGAATCTAAAACAAAAATCCAGAAAAATACATTGTATGATTTTTAAATAATTAATTTCCATTTTATTGTGGGAAATAAGTATTTGATCATCTATCAACCAGTAAGAATTTTGGCTCTCACAGACATGTTACTTCTTCTTTAAGAAGCCCTCCTGTTCTCCACTCATTACCTGTATTAACTGCACCTGTTTGAACTCGTTACCTGTATAAAAGACACCTGTCCACACACTCAATCAGTCAGACTCCAGCATCTCCACAATGCCCAAGACCAGAGAGCTTTGTAAGGACATCAGGGATAAAATTGTAGACCTGCACAAGGCTGGGATGGGCTACAGGACAATAGGCAAGCAGCTTGGTGAGAAGGCAACAACAGTTGGTGCAATTATTAGAAAATGGAAGAAATGCAAAATAACGGATAATCTCCCTCGGTCTGGGGCACCATGCAAGATCTCACCTCGTGGAGCATCAATGATCATGAGGAAGGTGAGGAATGAGCCCAGAATTACACGGCAGGACCTGGTCAATGACCTGCATAGAGCTGGGACCACAGTCTCAAAGAAAACAATCAGTAACACTCTGCGCCGTCAAGGATTAAAATCCTGCAGTGCACGCAAGGTGCCCTTCCTCAAGCCAACGCATGTCAAAGCCCGTCTGAAGTTTGCAAATGACCATCTGAATGATCCAGAGGAGGAATGGGAGAAGGTCATGTGGTCTGATGAGACAAAAATAGAACTTTTTGGTTTAAATTCCACTCGTCATGTTTGGAGGAAGAAGAATGATGAGTACAACCCCAAGAACACCATCCCAACCGTGAAGCATGGCGGTGGAAACATCATTCTTTGGGGATGCTTTTCTGCAAAGGGGACAGGACGACTGCACCGTATTGTGGGAAGGATGGATGGGGCCATGTATCGTGAGATTTTGGCCAACAACCTCCTTCCCTCAGTAAGAGCACTGAAGATGGGTCGTGGCTGGGTCTTCCAGCATGATAATGACCCAAAACACACAGCCAGGGCAACTAAAGAGTGGCTCCGTAGGAAACATCTTAAGGTCCTGGAGTGGCCTAGCCAGTCTCCAGACCTGAATCCAATAGAAAATCTTTGTAGGGAGCTTAAAGTCCGTGTGGCCCAGCGACAGCCACGAAACCTGAAGGCTCTGGAGGAGATCTGTATGGAGGAGTGGGCCAAAATCTCTGCTGCAGTGTGTGCAAACCTTGTCAAGAACTACAGGAAA
The DNA here is from genome assembly GCA_024036415.1 of Prochilodus magdalenae. Lineage (NCBI taxonomy): Eukaryota > Metazoa > Chordata > Actinopteri > Characiformes > Prochilodontidae > Prochilodus > Prochilodus magdalenae. The sequence continues at coordinate 16,917 of JAMWET010000584.1, forward strand.
CGTCTCATCTCTGTAATTGCAAACAAAGGTTTCTGTACCAAATATTAAGTTTCTTTTTCTGGTGTATCAAATACTTATTTCCCACAATAAAATGGAAATTAATTATTTAAAAATCATACAATGTATTTTTCTGGATTTTTGTTTTAGATTCCATCACTCACAGTTGAAGAGTACCTATGATAAAAATTACAGTCTTCTACATGCTTTGCAAGTGGGAAAACCTGAAAAATTAGCAGTGTATCAAATACTTGTTCTCCCCACTGTATTGCCCATATCAGTCTGCATTCATCATCATTTCACACATTATACACTTCAGGAACTAATAGCAAAGCTCAGTACATAAACTTCAAAGAGAGAATTATAACTATTATTATAACCTGTATAACTACAAGGAATCCAACACACAGATACATGTAAGTGTCATCAGCCTGTGGCACAGAGTTTATTAACCTTAGGGTGCCCCCTACTGGGTGATGTAAATATTACCTTGAAGGTGGTTTGGTATTTTCCAGTGCTGCAGCAAAAATATTGTACAGGTATATTCATACTGATGCTTAAAGTAAACAAAATGCATTAAAATTGAATAATGTGTTTGTCCTCTACATTCTGTCTCATTTTTAATAATTATTTTTAATCTAGTTATTTTTATAATTTTAGGACATTGTGGTAACTTCATTAACTTCCACAGTCACAGCCCTTACAGTCAAACAACAGTTGCATCAAGTTCCATTATTAAACATTATATAGATTATTAATATGATCTTAATAATACTATACCATAATTATAATTATATAATATCAAATAAATTACATATAAATATGTTAATGGTATCATTAGCCACCAAGGTGTACATATATCCCCTTTATGAACAGTGTCAGTTTTAAATCAAAGACATTTTGACTGGACCCCTGGTTTTGAATTGCCCCTGGAGTAGGACCCCATTACTCCAGAAGGGCCACTCAGTGTCCATCAGCAGTGCAGTAGTGAACTCTCCCAGGACCTGATAGAAATAGACCAAATACTTGATAAATGAACACACTGAAGATACCTTGATGGTAGCTTGTAGCTGTGGTTCTCTTGGTGAGCTAGATCACAGCTACTATGATGTGGAGAATGATCACAGATCACAGCTACAAAACTGTATCAAGCTTGTTAAGTAGGCAGCATTGGGCTCTAACCGTGTTAGACATCATCTCAGTGGAGCTTTCACATGAGTGTACATGGGGCCAAGGCTAAGACTGTGGGAAGGTGGAAGACGGCCTTGTAAAGATTATATGATCTGTTTCTCCTGTTGATGAAGTTCTAAGAGTGAAGTTACTGATCTGTACTGATCTGTTATCAACCTCAAAAACAAAACAGGTGATTTCAAAACACTGGTGCTGAGTATAAGCTGGAGGAGACTATTTCAGCACCATGGACAGTGACTGGAAGATGGGTGGAGATTAACAAATTCAAGAAGAGAAAAAAATTACTTTTTATTACACAATATAATTAGTATAATTTCAGCAGCTTGATCAGGTGGGTTGTACCTGTTGTTCCCCCTGGTGAGAGAGATCACAGGTACTATGGTGTGTGATCAGTCATCACAGCAAAGGGGGCATAAGGCAGAGACTTTGGGAATTCTACAAGAAGTGGAGCATATAGTTTATATAATCTTACACTCACTGATCTCATTGATTCTTTAAAGGACCATCAAACACCACACACCAAAGTATTCACTCGTCTGCCTTCACACGCATATAACCTTCAGTGACATCTCCTGAAGTCCAACACTTTAACAACACCCCCACACCATAATCCCCCCCTCCACCAAACTTTAAACCTGGCACAATGCAGTCAGACAAGTACCGTTTTTCTGGCAAACGCCAAACACAGACTGGATGGGTGAGTGAAGAGTTTTGGCAATATAGCGTATGTGTATGTGTAGCGTACACATACTGATCACATGTGCCATGATTGGTCTTCAGTACAAAGCTTGTATAGTCTTAGCTTCATTAGCTTAGCTTTATTTACCATTGATGCACCTGAGAAGCTGCTGTGGTTGATCTGGTTGGACTAGAGAGTTAGTTGACTACTGCAGTAAGTTTAAAATGGGCTTCTGGGATCATTAACATTTACATATACAGGACACATACAGGAGATCGAGTGGCCTCTAGTGACATCCAGAACTGAACCAGAGGGGTGCTCTCCTTCTGGAAACACCCATTCTCATTGACCACAGTGGACTCAGTGTCAAAACATATGGTGATATCTATGATGACTGAAGGTTTATAAGACCACCAATCTCAGTATCGCCTACCAGGCACCTCATTTCTCATGTATTTACATATTAGGTTCACACTTCCACTACGTTACCCAGTTTTTTCTATAAGCAGCTGTCTAACTAAACTTTATTTAAAGCCAGTCCTCTGGGTTTACCGTTGCTTTTGTTAAAAACAAATTACTTTGGTTTCCAAAAATCCAAATAACCAAATTATTCATTGGAAACTTGCACATACAGCACAGAGTGTATTCACCTCCTCTAAAACATTACCCTGTTATCACTGTCCAAGGAAAAACATGTATCTCCATTTTTGCCCAGTACTGCTTGGTAAAAGCCTGGTTCTATTGACTTACATTAGCATTAAATGAGATGTTAACAACACAATCACCTAACAACACCAAAGCAACTACAGTAAACGTCTAGCAACACCACATCAACCACCCGGGATACCATAGCGACCACACAGCCAGCATAGACTGACGTAAGAGAGATCCTACACATGCAGCTGTTCCAGCCTTCAGAACCTGCAGTACTGTACTAGACCACTGGGTAATGTTACTGCAATGGAAGTCTGTTTAGAAGAAGTTCTGCAGAGCTGTTTACTGGTTACTGCTGCAGACCACCACGCCATGACTTACATCCCACTCGCATGATTGGCTGCTTTGAGCGTTTGCTGTTTTTAGTTATGAGGTCATTTCCTGCTTCCTGTGCAGCGATGCTTCATTTAGAGATAGGACTTGAGCAGCTGCTGTTCGATCTGATCAGGAATGGTTTGTTTGCATGCAACTTTCTCAGGCCAGACCCCCGACCACAAACGCAATGTTGATCTGACCTGCACTCATCCGTTTGTCTTTTTTCCTCTATCCTTTGTTCATCCTATAGAGTTCCATTAATTATTGGCCCTACTCAAACCCTATTGTTTCCTTTCCCCTCCAGCCACCAAACTGCATGTACGCCCTCAGGCCAGGTCGCCAAACTGTAATCCATATCCATACTGCACTGCTCTATGTGTCAGTTGCAAATTTTTTTATCTCCCATTCCTCCCATAGACTCTCCTTCATTATTTCAGAATATAATAATACACATTCATCAAAATTGTCTTAGGGAACGAGGCCTTAGCTAATGTGAAAATATGTAAACACAGTTGGAGAATATTTATATTACTAATAAGAATATTGTGACATTGCTCAAATACTGCTGTCTGTATTTAGAAGAGCAGAAGAAGCCACATAATGAACAACTTGAATAGAAGGCTGGTCTCTCAGAGACTGGAATGACACATACAGCAACTACATATATGGTGACTGGTTCAGTGATTGGTCCGGAGGACCTATGCAGAATGTATCTCTCTCTATGTGTGGGTGTGTGTGTGCGGATGTGAATGTGTGAGAGCGTGTAGATGGGCGTGTGAAGTGAATGTGTGCTGCTTCTGTTCTGCTTATTTACATTAACTGTCTGTTACCAACTGAACAGAACTTAGCCTTGTATAGCCCACCTAGTCTTCTCATGGTAATGAACAGAACCCCACTCTAACTAACCCAGCACAACCCAACACTATAAACACATACACACGTCTCAACCTCAACACAACAAGACTACATCAACACAGACAACAACTAAAGTCACTAACATGGGGGCGGAGCATGCAAAACAGATCTGCAAACCCCACCACAAAATCCCCCTCTGCAAACAGACCAGTTGGCTTTGCTGTCCTAAAGGTTCAACCTTTCTGTCGTTCCACAAGGTCCTTCAAAGCTGCAGTAGGACATATCATGTTGGTCAGGGATAAAGGGCAGTTCAGCAGTAAGTGTTCAGCTACACTCTGAAGATGGGTCATTATGCTCTGAGTCTTTGGATTGAGTCTCTGAGTCTCTATGATCTTTATTCATCCTTCGTTCCTCCCAAACACTCACATTCATCTTGAACAACACCTACCAAACACCTGCAACCCCCAACCACCACTCAGTAAACAACCCCCATATCAGAGCAGCCATCTAGCAAAACCACAGCAACTTCCTGAGACATCACAGAAACCACAAGAACATCATTGCAACCACCTGGGATACCATAGCAACCACTTAGCAACACCAAAGCAACCAATCAGTATATCATAGCAACCACCTAGCAACACCTTAGCCACCATCTGGAATGCCATAACAACCACCTAGCAACACCATAGCCACTACTTGGTACATCTAGCAACCGCACAGAAACCATTTTGTACACTATATCAACTGCCTAGCAAGACCTTAGCAACCACAATACACACCAAGGCAACCACCTAGCAACCACATGGGACACCACAGCAACAACCTACCAACACCACATATTTGCAACTACCTAGCAACAAACTTAAGCTCATTCAGGACATACACTTTTCATAGACTGACGCGACAGACATCCTACATGTTCACCTGTTCCAGCCTTCAGAACCTGCAGTACTGTACTAGACCACTGGGTAATGTTAATGCAGTGGTAGTCTGTTTAATAGAAGTTCTGCAGGGCTGTTTACTGGTTAACGCCTCAGACCATCATGCACACGCCCTGACTTACACCCCCACTCACATGGTTGGTGATCTGCTTTAGGTGTTTGCTATTTTCAGTTGTGAGAACGTTTGCTGCTTCCTCTGCAGCGATGCATCATTTAAAGATAAGACATCACTGTTGACCCTACTCAAACCCTACTGTTCACTTCACAGACACCAAACTGCAAATACTCACTAAAATCAGAGGTGCTCTAATGCACAGCTATAAGCTCCTGCACTCCTCTGTGTTGTTTATTGATACCTCGTTATTCCAATAATCTTCCATTTATTTTGGCAAATCCCTAGCAATCAGCCACACCCAGAAACAAGCATCATATACTGATACTTGACAGTCACACTGACCCTGTCAGAATAAGATCAGACACCCCTACTTGAAATACTACTTACACTGTAACTCAGTGTTTCCTAACCCTGGTCCTGGAGGTGCCCTGTCCTGCGCATTGTAATGCTTTCCCTGCTCCCAGTGCCTGTGATCAGCTCATCAGCCCATCGACAAGTCCTTTCAGAGTAGCAGGGAATCCAGTACAGTTAGCAGGGCAGGGTGCCTCCAGCCAACCCTTCACAATATGACTAATGGCAACTAGTAGGCGGTTCTCTACAGGGTAGCACTGTCCATTAATGCATAATGCACCAACCGATGAGCTACATCTGCAAAGACAAACCAATAAGAAACCTATACCTGCACCTGTATGGAGGGTGTTTCTGATAAAATGGCCAACGTGTTTGAATATCTCATAGTAGTTTGTCAAATTCAGGAACGTAAAAGACACACATACATCCAGAGCGTATCTATGGCTCTGTGAAATAGAAAAGCCAAAGAAGACAATGAACAAGCATGAGGCAAAACCCAGCTGCCTCTCTGATGGGGTGGGGGTGTTATTTGTTTAACAGGGTGGTGGCGTATTCAGACGTATCTCCAATGTCAGTAACTGTAGGTGTAGTTCCAGGTCTACTACTGAGGACTACAGTGGAGTACCTCCCTTCGTCTGTTGCAGGTGTGGTACTGCATCCTACAGTAGAGTACATCCCTTCATCTGTTTCAGGTGTAGTACTGTGGCCTACAGTAGAGTACATCCCTTCATCTGTGTCAGGTGTAGTACTGTGGCCTACAGTAGAGTACATCCCTTCATCTGTGTCAGGTGTGGTACTGTGGCCTACAGTAGAGTACATCCCTTCATCTGTTTCAGGTGTGGTACTGTGGCCTACAGTAGAGTACATCCCTTCATCTGTGTCAGGTGTAGTACTGCATCCTACAGTAGAGTACATCCCTTCATCTGTTTCAGGTGTGGTACTGTGGCCTACAGTAGAGTACATCCCTTCATCTGTTTCTGGTGTGGTACTGTGGCCTACAGTAGAGTACATCCCTTCATCTGTGTCAGGTGTAGTACTGCATCCTACAGTAGAGTACATCCCTTCATCTGTTTCAGGTGTGGTACTGTGGCCTACAGTAGAGTACATCGCTTCATCTGTGTCAGGTGTAGTACTGCATCCTATAGTAGAGTACATCCCTTCATCCTGTAGAGAGGATGATCATAAATGGTGAGTAACACACATCCTTTACAGACCACTTCTGAGTTTAACCTAAACTCCTCTGTATGTGCCATAGTAGCTTGACCACCCGGGGGTGAAATGGTCTCAGTGCGAGCATCAAACTTGGAAATATGATTAATGTCCAGATCAGTAGTGAGCATTACTGCGCTAACGTTAGCTGCCCTGATATAAATATGAGTGTGTGGATTAGAGGGACCGAAGGAGATATGAGGTCTCTGCTGTGTTTTTGTCTCAAATGAGCTACAATAACCAACGAACAAATCAGCTGCCATTGCTGTATATGATGGGATTTGATGGAATATGATGGGGTGTAAAGAGATGTGATTAGATGTAGGAACTCACCTGTGTTTTCAGCTCATCCTTCTTCATCTTTCTTTGTCCTGGAGAAGGAAAACCAGACAGGGTGAGACACAAATACTGCACATACCATATCACACATGAGTATGAACAACTGTGTGTGCGTGTGTGTGTGTGTGTGTGTGTGTGTGTGTGTGTGTGTGTGTATCTGTACCTCTGTATCTCCAGTAGATGACTCCTCCGAGCCCCAGCAGAAGAAGAAGAACAGGAATTAGGATGAAGAAGTGAATGGAATGACCTGTGTCTGGAATGAGAGTGTGTGTATGTGTAAGGAGGTGTGATAGAGGGGAGACAAACACATCTGTAACCACCCACATCCAGCTGCAGTCAGTGTGCTGTGGTTATCACTCGGTTTTGAGGAGTAACTGGTGGTTGAATTGGTTGGACTGGTTTCAACAACATCAAACAACTAACTGTACACAGTAACATGAACACGAACCTTTCACAATAACAGCTATAACATTAAAATGCTCAGCTGCTACAGTCTTCATTAACATGCTAATCGTCAAGCATCAATTCAGTGTGACCATAGAGGGAGTCTAACAGTCAACAGCAGAGACAGGTATGATGAACAGCCCAAATAAACTGAGCACATTAAAATTTAGCTTTGAGGTGAATTAACTGTATGAATATTACTGGGATAATAAGTTAATGAATATGTTCTGTTCCCTATGGACGTTAAAAGGTTGTCGGCGCCACCTTCTGGCAGCCTAGTGTATATGTATAGAAAAAGCTGGCAGTAGAGTCAATTTTGATTGCTTCAGTCAAGCTGAGATGTCTCCACGATCTCCTTCCATCTCTCATTACAAGGCTTGTTAAGCGCATTGTCTGTAAGTGGATCTGTTAATTATAACTATATGGATGTGAAAATACATGTATAGTTTGATATAGTTTAATATTGTCAATGCTAATCAATGTTACGTTTATGTTAGCATTCTCATTCAGTGTAATATGTGTAAGGGTCAGGGCTGTACCGCCTGCAGCCAGCAGAGGGCGGCAGCAGCGGCGCCGTTCTGTGGGAACTACAGCCCGGAACTCCAAACCCCAGAATGCCCCATGCTGATCAGGCCAACAAGCAGCACCTGGGGTGTCAGCAATATAAGCCCTCACCACACAAACACCGTTGCTACACCTTTGTAGAGGGGTAGCTGGTACGGTACTAGAGAAAGCAAGAAAAGAGAAAAAAAACAAAAAAACAAAAACAAAAACAAAACAAACCAAACAACAACAACAACAACACACAACAACAACAAGAAAAGAGAAGAAGAGCCGAGCCAATAAAGAAAACAGAAAAAGAAAAGCAGCAAGTGGGGTTACCACCCCATCCGCATCCAGGAAGTCCGTTTGCGCGCAATATAAACCTTAATACAGCGCAAGCGGATTCCTGCACTGCGCTTGGGTCCAACACCCAACTGCACCGTGACAATATGTGTCAAATGCTTATTGACAGCTGTAAAGTGAGGGGTATTTTGTGTTTGTTGCAGTTTTACAAGTCAACTATTCAAGTAAACACCAAAACAGAATCCTGATTCTCCTGGAATTATTTGAATAGATGTTTAAGCTGACTGGATAGCTAAGCACAGCGACGTTTAGCGAGGCCAGTACAGAATATAAGAAAAATGAAAAATAATAATAAATACCAGAAAGCACCTTAAATCCATCTGCAGTCAGTGAGCTGTACTCACCATTAGCCGTTTCAGTTGAAGGTGTGGATGTTGTTAGTGTTGTTGGAGTGATATTTGGAGACTTAGGTAGTCCCTCTGTAGAGAGAGGGTGTGATAGTCAGGGCAGGAACACATTATCAGTGTAAAATAGCACAACAGTTCAAGATACACATTAAACACCTTAGAGATTATCATCTACAGCATCACACCACTAACACATTCAGACCATCCATATATATATCCATATATATATATATATATATATATATATATATATATATATATATATATATATATATATATATATATACACACACACACACATCAATTTAGGCATCATACCAGATACCATAGCAGCATCTTAGCAAACACCTGGAATGGGTTTGCAACAAGCTAGCAACACCTTAACAACTGCCTAGCAACAAGCTGCACAACAAACACTCCACAATGTCTTCTTTCAGTTTTCTATTGTTCTATTAACTATATCTAATTTATTGTTAGTTAAAGTGACTGTGTCTCTGTGTTGGGGTGGTGTGGGTAGTTTTGTGTGGAGGAGGGTCATCAGAGGAATCATCAGCTGCAGGTGAAGCGGTCTGTGACTGTGTGCATGTGTATCATATCTGCAGGAGACAGTCAGTTTCCCTGATATTAACTTTAATGATGAACACACACACACACACACACACGCCTACAGTATATACTCATACACACACATACTCTCACACACACACGTGCACACACACAGACAGTCACATACGAACCACAGAGCTGATCAAATTACATACTTTATTCCAAACAGCTGCTCATAATATTGACAGTGTGAATCTCATTAAGAGATAATAAAGCTAATAAACTAAAAAGCATACAGTTCTATGCATATTTAATATCCCCAGTGAAACTGTCCTGATTTTCAAAGTGAACATGAGAACATAACTCTAGGATAAACCGTTTCCCCCAGTGTGTTCAGTTCAGCAGATAAGTGTGTCTCTGTACAGGATGTGTAACTCATTAACACTTAAACTCAACACACTGTTACACCTGAGTGCAGGTGGACAGTGATGAGGGGCGGTGCTTAAAAGCTCCTACAGCTGGTTCTCTATATGGTTACATGTATTAATAAGATCTGTAATGCAGTAAGAATATAAACTGAGAGTGTTTTTTACCTTCTAAAGTGAGTCTGATGTAAATATGTACATCTTTAACAGCACACTGGTAATCTCCTCCATCCTCTTCAGTCAGGTGTGATATGAGTAGAGAGAGATTTCCTGGAGAGTGATCATTAACCAGCTGAACTCTGTTTCTGTACTGATCACTATTAAAAGACATCTCTACCCATTTGCCTCCCTTGGGCCTCCTCCATCTTAACTCATCAGGTTTGGTCTGTAGGTCAGGGCAGGAGCAGGGCAGCAGTACTGACCCTCCTGTATGTGCTGTGATACGCAGTGGTTGTTTGTCTTGTAGTTGTTGTTTACTGTTCTCCAGAGTGCAGCCTGTAGAAACACACATCAGTAAGATCAGATTAACTCTATACTCTGTGTATGACATCATCACTACAGTTTATATTGTAGGTATGTGATTTAAACCCTCAGATTTGGATGATTAACACTGTTTAACTGAAATCAGAAAGAAACCTTCTCCACCCAGATATAATAGCCGTTGTTGTATATTTACATCACTTATCCATAAGTTCTAGATATACATGTATGATACATATGTAGTATAACTGATGGATAAAACATTAAATGAAATGTAATACATTTATACATAAATATATTAAATGTCTATATGAATCCCTGCTGTCGGCTTTTATGCATATTTGCACATATATTATGTACATATACAATATTTTAAACCCAAAGGCCGTTTATACATGTGGACATTACACATCTACATATAAAACATATACATATGTGTTTAAAATGAATGAGGAAAACATATGTAATCATACAGAATAAGTATGTTGTTTTAATAAACTTGTACATATAAATTAATTATATATGGATGCAACATATAATACCATATGAAAATGAATCCTATGGATAGTTAGAATATACGTACATATACACATTTAATTATGGGATTTTTATGTGTGTTATGAACTTATATCCACATATATCCAGAGGACGTATGTATGTGACAACAATAAATCATGTTATACGTATCATATATGGAAAACCCACTCCTGACACAGGGGCATATGTCATATGTTACATTTCCATGTGGGAATAAACCGAACATATATACAAGATACATAAACTACACTCACCTTCAGAGACATGAAGCCCAATGAAGAGAAGATAAACAGTCAGCAACATGGTCACTAATACACCAACACTGAGTCCACTGCTCACTGACCGCTCCACACCCAGCACTACACTCGCCCTGTATACCCACACTGAGTACCCAACTCTCTCAGCAGCTCTTCACTGGAGTGTAACCCACTCTAATGTCCGTGCAGCTCACAGGAGCTGTGTTTAGGTGGTCTCTGAGCCATGACGTCACTTACCGTTTCCTGTTGTGTGTGCAAGTGAACACAGGAAGCAGCCAAATAAAGAGAAGTCATATGCACCTCTACCTTGTTCTTACATCCTCACTGAAAATTGACTAGCATGAAATCCGCGCTGGCCCACGCTGGTTTTTACAGGTCTCAGTATCGTCATGATGGTTGAGGTATTCCAGGTATTCCAGGAGAGCCAAACCTTGTTTGTTCCACTGGCAGTTTCTCTGCTCTATTGCAGTCCTCCATCCTACCTGGCCCTCCATGACGTTTATATTTAAACTCAGTTCTTCTCTCTGTGGTTTAGCCGGTTGTTCTTTCTGGAGTACTGAGGATGTGATGTCACGGTTGTGAAACACCTATGTGGTCTACGTCTCTATTTATTGGTAGCTATAATAGTGTCCCGAGCGGTTGGGGGCTGCACGCTAACTGGAAACCTGATAAAGATCAGGATGACTGACAGAGGGCTTTATTTACACATGCACCACAAACCAAATACATATTTAACCCTTTATTAGACTCCCACTCGTTCTCTTTCTCTCTCTGTGCTTCTTCTACACCAGAGAGATATATTAGATTAATGGCATCATGGATTCTCATGAAGCACCAGAATATGAATAGAAGTTTAGCTGTCCCTGTAAAAAGCTGAAACTTAAACCCAGCATTAGACTTTTGACATGACTTTTGATGACCCCTGATCTGAACAGCATTGAGAAAACAAGAGAGACCACAAACCCTGGAAGACCTGCAGGGACTGTGTATTAAAAAGTTGGTCTGTGACTGAAACGTACCTAATACCATGAAGTCCCTCCAACAAGCATTCATAATAGATGTGATTCAATTTGGCATGGACTGGACAAGTTTCTGGATGTAGGCCTCACTCGTGTCTCAATTATACAGTTGGGCCAGATTTGATGGAGGCCTTCCCTGGGACAATTTGAAGGAGAATTCACTGGAGACTGGGATTTGTGCCACTGCTGGTAGACCCGTATGACCCTACACTTCCATATACCTGCAGATTCAGCTACTTCCTTCACACTTTGGTCTTTGGTACGCCCAAATACAGTAACTCCTTTTAGCCAATCATTAACATCTGTTTTGGAGCCATTTTCCACACATAGTACGAGACATTCCCTGCACTCTCTTCTCAATCTCGTCCCTCACATCCCACAGGTATTTATAGCCCCATCATCCTTGTGCAGCACCATCTGCTGGAGCCTGAAGATACTACCACCTTAATACACTGGGTCACTAAAGTTTTGTCTGGTGAAGTTATGTGTTACCAATACACTACTAGTATGACAGTGCAAAGATGAGCCGCTACTGCACTACTGCACCCTGCTATCCAAAGTCTGATGAAGATTACAGCAGGACGTGTCACTATAAGAACCCTTTGAGTGGGCTGATTTCTAGTGTTTGAACATCGTAGCTGATTTCTAGTTCTAAATTTGAACATTTGAACATTAAGCAACATTAAGGCGAGAACATAAACACATGACTTCCTGTATTTTCCATTTTTATAGGGTTAGACTTTAGACATCATCTCCATCATCTCTTTTACTCATCCGGTGCTCAGTGATAGTTTACAATCACCAGACTACACAATCATCAATAAACAACCCACAACACACACACAAACCTACAGCTCCTCTGCTGGTGTGGGATGGAGAGAACTCCCTAGACCACAGTATACAGTCAATTAGCTGTTTCAGAAAAGTCCTCATCTGCAGGGAAGGTCTCTCTCAGTCTGGAAGGAATCGTAGCTTCCTCGTAGCAGTAGTTGGCTGTCCCAGACATCCTCGTTATTGTGGTGTAGGGTAGATGAAGTTCCTGGGAAGCCTTGTAGCTGCAATGTAGCGTAGCTCAACCACCCGGGCCAGGAAGGCTTATAGCAGGTGAAGAGAGTCCTTAGTTGAGTAGGAAATTAGGCCAGTAGTCTGTTGTGGAAGCGTTCCTTAGGTGGTCAGCTCAAAAAACCTCTAAGCCATGGGCGGAATGTCACCCTCTAGATTAAAATACTCCAAGTGCCTTTATCTTATGTATTTTATGGCGGTAACATTGTTAGCAGTGCAGCTTAATACTCAAAATACATATGTTGTCCTTTATAAATAAAATCTTGGTGAATGTAATATTAAACATTTCCACTGTACTTTAACAGACCTGCTCTAATCCAGACTGACCACTCCATCTCCATCAGCAGTGTGGTAGTGAACCCTGGCAGGACCTGATAGAAACAGACCAAATACTCAATAAATTACCTCACACAATAAAATTAGTATGATTATATTAGGAGTGTGTAGACTGTACCTTTGGTTCTGCTGGTATAATAGACCACAGCTACTATAATGTGGAGGAGGATCACAGTCACCAAGGCAAAGGGGACGAAGGGCAGAGACGGTGGAGGTTCTAAAACAGGAAGTGGCTCATATTATCCATATTATCTCACATCACTAAGAAGAAATACACTTAGTATATGACTTCATGTCTTATGTTTTTTACTCGGTTCTCCAGGTTCTAACAGTGTACATTTACATATGCTGCTAAAAAAATATGGACTTAATCCTGACATGATTAACATCAGTGTCTCCAACAGCAACCTATATCAAACAACCAAAGACACATCCCTTTGTCAGTTACTGAGCTCATACATTTAGGTATCAGGAGAGTTTACCAGCCCACAAGCTGTGAAGTAAGACAACCTTTTCTGTTCCTGTGGGCTGCCTGGATCAGAAATCAAATAATTCAACAACCTACGTCAGGTTTGGGTCCGATCAGCTCTTAGAACATGCTATTGTGTATGTTTTTAGGTATGTGCTCACTAGAGTGAGTGTGAGTGTGAGAGTGTGTGTGTGATTGTATGTGGGGTTCTGCTTCAGGGATGGGTTACATGCAGAAAATATTCCTAAGTGCCGAGTGGCATTTCAGATGTGGTACCACCAAGTGGTAACGGGCTTTACTGGTCAATCCACAGACCAGGAGTTCAGATCATGATGGCTGATTTCCTCTTCCACCTTGGTGAGGATGTGGAGTTGTAGGCTACCAACCCTGGGTTAAGTGGGGTGATGATCAGACACTTTCTGAATGGACTTATTGGTAAGTGCATGTCCTTGTTGATAAATGTCACTCTCTTCTAATTTGCCTTTCTGTCCTCCAATAGAGGTAGAGCTGAGAGACGAACAGAGGCAGTGGAGAAACCTAGCATTTGAACGATTAGCTTAGCCTGTATGACAAGACTAGTGATGGGGTTCTGTTGATGACGTAGATCTCTAGGATACATCTTATTTACCCACCAGGTATCAAATGCACATGTTGTTAATCACAACAACGATCAAGTGACAGGGTGAAGCTAATGCAGAGACATAAGGTGAAAGACAGAGCTAGGAAGACTTCCAGTTGGATGCAAAGGTTGACATATTATGAAAAAACTGCCATGTAAAATATAATGTGTGCCATCATTTTACCTAGGCCACATTTAATTAAACGTATTGCCAAATATGTGCTTGAATAAACTATATAAAATCAGAAATAATTCATCAGAAAAGATAAAAATTAAGAACATGCAGAGAACATATCAGCTACAGTCAGTGTGTGTAATTGTCAGGTCTGCTCAAGAGATGCGCACTCCTCATGCCGGCCACCAGAGGTCAACCTCGCCAGAGTTCTAGCGAGTTGTGCTCCTGCTCCCTTTCACCTAGCCCCTCCCGTACCTGTCCCTTCACACCTGCTCCCTATCACAGCCTAATATCCTTTCCTTTAAATAGCCTTCCCTTCCCTAGGTGTTTGTGGAGCATTAACTGCCACCCTGTTGACTGGTTGGGTGTCCTTGTGAGTGTCTTGCGTCTTCAGTTATCTTGGTGTTTCATTTTTGTGCCATTTTAAATGACTTCCTGGCTTTTTGTTGATTTTTGAGAAACTTCTGGGTGTTTGGATTTTTGAGATTTCTGTTCTGGTTTTTGGCAACTTTTGAGCTTTTTGTACTTTTGGATGCTTTTGTGTTTCATGTTTTTTGAATAAAGCCTACCATAATGGATCTCTTCCCTGTTTCTGAGCTCCCTAAGTTACAGCAATACATACCATCAGGGAATTCAGCAGAACTTGCAGGGGAGGAACCCGGCTTGGTTTGGCTGTTGCTGACAGCAGTAGAGGCTGAAGGTGTAGGTGGGCCCTCTGCAGAGATAGAAAGTGTGGCACTGTGCTAGAAGTCATCATAAACCTAGACCTGCTCCTAAACCTAACCTTAACTTCAACACTAAACCTACACTGACTCCTAAACCTGACCCTAACCTTAACTTCAACACTAAACCTACACTGACTCCTAAACCTGACCCTAACCTTAACTTCAACACTAAACCTACACCTACTCCTAAACTCAACATTAACTTCAACATTAACACTTAACCTTAATATTTCTCTATTATAAATAAATGAGCTTGAAAAGTAGACACACATACAGACTGTACTTCTATTCGACCGACAGACACCATTTCAGACACAAGCATGAATTCAGTGTTGTCCTGACCCGCAGCCAGCTGTCGTTTTTTTTCCCTATCTGTCTTCCCCACCCATAAACTTTTATTCTTTTTTGGCCCCACCTAAACACTGCGGTCTCCTTAAACCTACAGCCACCGATTCACATGTACTCACTCAGAGCAGATCCACAAACTCTAATCCACAGCCATACTGCCCCACACAGTTATATGTGTCACGTACATGTCCCTCCTTCATCCCTTAGACTCTCATTCACTTTAGGCAACACCTAGAAAACACTTAGCATCTCCAACAACCACTCAGGAAACAACCCTTACATCATAGCAGATGCCTAGCAACACTTTTGCAACATAACAGCAACCACCTTGAAACCATTTAGCAATCACAATCACATCAGATACCATAGCAGCATCTTAGCAAACACCTGGAGCGGCTTTCCAACAACCTAGCAACACCTTAACAACTGCCTAGCAGCAAGCTGCACAAACACTCCACATTTTTTTCTATCAGTTTTCTAGATAGAGGTTCTTGTTAGTGAAACTGCCTGTGTGGTGGGTGGTGTGGGTAGTTTTGTGTGGAGGAGGGTCACTATAGAAGAATCATTAGCTGCAGCTGAAGCAGTCTGTGACTGTGTGTATGTGTACCATATCTGCAGGAGACAGTCAGTTTCCCTGATATTAACTTTACTGATGTTTCTAACACAGTCTCAGAAACACACTGAGCTGAGAGATCTGTATCTGTGTATCGTCACTGTCCAGTGAAAAACACGCATCTCCACTTTAGTCCAAACAGCAGCTGCAGTTTACACTGTGCTTTCATGATGAACGGACCAGCTGCCTTTCTGGTGATACTTGTTTTTCTCTGGAAGTGACCATATAAGATGTGTTAGGTGTGCTTTAGTGTGGGGAAGGGACATATGTGGACACACACAGACAATCACATACACGCACATACAGTGCACACGAACACAGAACTGATCATTGTAAACAGCTGCACATAATAACGACAGTGTGAATCTCATTCAGAGATAATGAAGCTAATATACCAAAAATCATACAGTCATATCCATATAGTAATATCTCCAGTGAAACTGTCTTGATTTTCAAAGTGATCATACATGAGAACATAACTCTAGGATAAACCGTTTCCCCCAGTGTGTTCAGTTCAGCAGATAAGTGTGTAGAAGTGTGTCTCTGTACAGGATGTGTAACTCATTAACACTTAGAAACTCAACACACTGTTACACATGAGTGCAGGTGGACAGTGATGAGGGGCGGTGCTTAAAAGCTCCTACAGCTGGTTCTCTATATGGTTACATGTATTAATAAGATCTGTAATGCAGTAAGAATATAAACTGAGTGTTTTACCTTTTACAGTGAGTCTGATGTAAATATGCGAACCTTTAACAGCACACCAGTACACTCCTCCATCCTCTTCAGTCAGGTGTGATATGAGTAGAGAGAGATTTCCTGGAGAGGAATCATTAAACAGCTGAACTCTGTTTCTGTACTGACCACTCTCCCTGGATATCTCTTGCCATGTCTGTGGGCTTCTGTTCTCTTTCATCCAGATGAACTCCTCAGGTTTGGTCTGTAGGTCAGTGCAGGAGCAGGGCAGCAGTACTGACCCTCCTGTATGTGCTGTGATACGCAGTGGTTGTTTGTGTTGTAGTTGTTGTGTACTGTTCTCCAGAGTGCAGCCTGTAGAAACACACATCAGTAAGATCAGATTAACTCTATACTCTGTGTATGACATCATCACTACAGTTTATATTGTAGGTATGTGATTTAAACCCTCAGATTTGGATGATTAACACTGTTTAACTGAAATCTGAAAGAAACCTTCACCCATATATAATAGCAGTTGTTGTATATTTACATCACTTATCCATAGGTTCTAGATATACATGTATGATTCATATGTAGTATAACTGATGGATAATAAATTAAATGAAATGTAGTATATTTATACATTAATATATTAAATGTCTATATGAATCCCAGCTGTTGGCTTTTATGCATATTTGCACATATATTATGTACATATACAATATTTTAAACCCAAAGGCCGTTTATACATGTGGACATTACACACCTACATATAAAACATATACATATGTGTTTAAAATGAATAAGGAAAACATATGTAATCATACAGAATATAAGTATATGTTGTTTTAATAAACTTGTACATATAAATTAATTATATATGGATGCAACATATAATACCATATGAAAATGAAGCCTATGGATATTTTCAATATACGTACACATACACATTTAATTATGGGATTTTCATGCGTGTTATGAACTTATATCCACATATATCTAAAGGACGTATGTATGTGACAACAATAAATCATGTTATACGTATCATATATGAAAAACCCACTCCTGAC
Source organism: Prochilodus magdalenae (assembly GCA_024036415.1). NCBI lineage: Eukaryota > Metazoa > Chordata > Actinopteri > Characiformes > Prochilodontidae > Prochilodus > Prochilodus magdalenae. Next base: position 34,682 of record JAMWET010000584.1, read on the forward strand.
ACAGGGGCATATGTCATATGTTACATTTCCATGTGGGAATAAAGAGAATATATATATATATATATATATATATATATATATATCTATATATATATATATATATATATATATATATATATATATATATATATATATACAAGATACATAAACTACACTCACCTTCAGAGACATGGAGCCCAATGAAGAGAAGATAAACAGTCAGCAACATGGTCACTAGTACACCAACACTGAGTCCACCGCACACTGACCGCTCTACACCCAGCACTACACTCGCCCTGTATACCCACACTGAGTACCCAGCTCTCTCAGCAGCTCTTCACTGGAGTGTAACCCACTCTAATGTCCGTGCAGCTCACAGGAGCTGTGTTTAGGTGGTCTCTGAGCCATGACGTCACTTACCGTTTCCTGTTGTATGTGCAAGTGAACACAGGAAGCAGCCAAATAAAGAGAAGTCATATGCACCTCTACCTTGTTCTTACAGCCTTACTGAAAATCGACAGCACTGACTCGCATGAAATCCGCGCTGGCCCACACTGGTTTATACAGGTCTCAGTATCCTCATGATGGTTGAGGTATTCCAGGTATTACCAAGAATTCCCGGTATTCCAGGAGAGCCAAACCTGGTTTGTTCCACTGGCAGTTTCTCTGCTCTATTGCAGACCTCAATCCTACCTGGCCCTCCATGATGTTTATATTTAAACTCAGTTCTTCTCTCTGTGGTTTAGCCCGTTGTTCTTTCTGGAGTACCCAGGATGTGATGTCATGGTTGTGAAACAAGTATGTGGTCTACGTCTCTATTTATTGGTAGCTATAATAGTGTCGCGAGCGGTTTGGGGCTGCATGCTAACTGGAAACCTGATAAAGATCAGGATGATCTTTATTTACACATGCACCACAAACCAAATACATATTTAACCCTTTATTAGACTCCCACTCGTTCTCTTTCTCTCTCTGCCCTTCTTCTACACCAGAGAGATATATTAGATTAATGGCATCATGGATTCTCATGAAGCACCAGAATATGAATAGAAGTTTAGCTGTCCCTGTAAACAGGTGAAACTTAAACCCAGCATTAGACTTTTGACATGACTTTTGATGCCAAAACAAGAGAGACCACAAACCCTGGAGGACCTGCAGGGGCTGTGTATTAAAAAGTGGGTCTGTGACTGAAACGTACCTAATACCATGAAGTACCCCCACATGCACAGCTGTGATTGGATTTGGCATGTACTGAACAAGTTTCTGGATGTAGGCCTCATCAGTGTTCAGACACTCGTGTCTAAAAGAATTATACAGATAGGCCAGATTTGGAGGATGCCTTCCCTGGGATAATTTTAAGTCCCCCAGACTGGGATTTTAGCCACTGCTGGTAAACCATAAACCCGCAGATCCAGCTACTCCCTTCACGCTATGGTTATTGGCACGCCCAAATGCAGTCACATCCTGCAGGTTTTTATAGCCACATCATCCTCAAACAGCGCCATCTGCAGGAGTCTGAAGATACTGCCACCTTAATACTCTGGGTCACTTTAGTCTGCTGAGGTTATGTATTACCATTACACTACTAGGATGGAAGTGCAAAGATGAGCCACTGCTGAATGGCAAGTGTTCTGGCACCTGAGTGTGTTATGAGGCACACATCACCAGAGAGCTGAACACTTTTAGCAGACTTAAATGAAGTAGCACCAAGTAGCTTCAGAGATGAAGGAGCGCCAAGAATTGGTAGACCTTGAGTCTCTGTTTATTGAAGATTCGGCACTTCTGGTAAGTTGCTGTAGTAGTGTGAAACTGAAACAATATACGAAAGTAATATGATGTACAATAACACAAGAACTGTAAACTAAAAACATAGATGGACTGATCTACTTACAAGCAAAGCTTCTGCCAGGTTCACAGAGGCAGATGGAGCTAGATGATCAAGAGGGCTTTGAATGTGCTGCTCTCTAGATAGTTTGTTGATGAAAAAGTCTGTCCTGATCATGTGACAGTCATCATGTGACTTCTAACAAACAATGAGAAAGGAAATATCTAAATATAAGGAATTAAAGATTTGGCCTGTAGATGGAGCTATTACCACATGAACAAAATAATTGCAGGTAACATAACAGCAAGGTCTGATGAAGACTACAGCAGGACCTGTCACTATAAGAGTAACTCAGTGGGCTGATTTCATCTGTCTACACATCGTAGCTGATTCATAATTCTGAGTTTGAGCATTCTCAGGTATGGCTGTATGTGACTCTCAGGTCAGTAAGGCGAGAACATGAACACATGATTTCCTGTATTTTCTTCAGACATCATCTGCATCAGGTGCTCAGTGATAGTTTACAATCACCAAACTACACAATCAACAATCAACAACCCACACAAACCTACAGCTGGTGTGGGAGAGAGGAACTCCCTAGACCACAGTATACAGTCAATTAGGAGGTTCAGAAAAGTCCTTATCTGTATGCAAGGTCTCTCTCAGTCTGGAAGGACTGTTGGCTGTTCCAGATGTCCTCATTACTGTGGTGTAGGGTCAATCAAATGGCTGGTCTGGGAAGCCTTGTAGCTGCAATGTAGCGTAGCTCAACCACCCAGGCTGGGAAGGCTAGTAGCAGGTAAAGAGAGTCCTTAGTTGTGTAGGAAGCTCCCAGTCAGTCTAGGAGACCTTGTAGCTGTGGTGAAAGTGTTCCCAATCTGGCCAGACCAGGAAACCTCTGAGCCCCAGGGAGAAAGTCCCTCTCTAGATTATAATAGTCCAAACACATTTACCTTATGTATTTCATGGCAGTAGTATTAGCAGTACAGCTCAATAATCAAAATGCACATCTTTCCCTTTGTGAATAACATCTGTGATTCTGAACTTTTACAGAGCCGCACTACTCCACACTGACCATCTCCATCAGCAGTGCTGTAGTGAACTCTGGCAGGATCTGATAGAAACAGACGAAATACCTGATAAATGAACTCACACAATAAAACTGGTATGGTAATGAGAGTGTGAGTGTGTAGACTGTACCTTTTGGTTCTGCTGGTATAATAGACCACAGCTACTATAATGTGCAGGAGGATCACAGTCACCAAGGCAAAAGGGATAAAGGGCAGAGATGGTGGAGGTTCTACAACAAGACACACATCATATCATCCATCAATATCTCACATCTCTAAGACTTTAAGCAAGATTGAATATATGGACTAAACCCAGACATGATTAACATCAGGGTCTTCTCCAACAGGTACGAACATCAAACACAACCAAAGACACATCACCTTGTCAGGTACTGTACTCATACATTTAGGTATCAGAACAGTTTACCAGCCCACAAGCTGTGAAATCAGACATCCCCATCAGTTCCTGTATGCTGCCTGGATCAGAGAACTTATAATTCGACAAGCCAGTCAGTTTCAACTCCCCTTCCTACGCCACATGGAGGCTAATTAGAATAATACCACCCATCATCTGAATAACTCCTGCATCAGTGCTTCAGTGCCACCTTTATGAAGGGCCACCATATTTTCTTTTAAGCACCAGAGCCGCTAGCATTGAATGGCAGCGAAGACCTGGTCATGGGAACTGCTCTGTGTTCGACTGCACCAGATTGGATACAGGTGATTTTACACAGTCAGTGTATCTGTACATTCTTAAGAGGGATCAATCCCAGCTGTTCATGGAAACATAGCAGATGAGGAAATGTAGGTATTCTAGAAATAACTATGATCTGTGTGTCTTTGGGTGACTAACACTAGCTACACTAACAGCCGAGGTAATCTATTAATATCAACGTAAGGTCCTAGACAGTTCATGCATTCAACACTAGGGAAAGCTAACAGCTAAGGTAATAAAATAACAGATATTTAAGGTCCTAGATAGTTGACTGACTGATACTAACAGCTGAGGTAATATATTAGCCATAAGGTTCTAGATAGTGCTTGGCATTTAGCACTAGCTAACACTATATTCAAACCGAGATGTAAAGCCCTACATGGTGTTTAGCCCTAGCTAACAGAACAGCTGAGGTAATATGCCAACAGACATATAAGGTTCTAGAGAGTTCTTGCTGTTTAGCACTAAATACACTAACAGCTGTGGTAATATATTAACTGAGTGGTAAGGTCTTAGATACTTAATACCACAGTTAATGGCATTTAGCACTAGCTAACTCTAACATCTCAGATAATATATTGCCTGAGATGTAGGGGCCTAGATAGTTAATGGTGTTTATCTCTAGCTAACGCTAACAGATGAGAAAGTATACTAACTGAGTGGTAAGGTCCTAGATAGTTAATGCTGTTTACCACTAGCTAACGCTAACACCTGAGGTAATATATGACCTGAAATATAAGGTCGTAGATATTTAATGGCATTAAGCACTAACAATGCTAAAAGCTGAGAAAATGTATTACCTGAGATATAAGTCCTAGATAGTTAATGGTGTTTAGCACAAGCTATACTAACAGCTGAGGTAATATATTATGTAAGGTGCACCAGCTGGGTGATGTCATATTCAGTGTTGCTACAGGAAGTGAAGATGTGAGTGAGATTTAAAGCAGGTTGAGAGACATTAAAAGAGCACTGCAGTTTATATACTGCTACTGATTCTACCTGCCCTGTGCAGATCACTGTCTATAACACTGGTGCTGAAGCTGATCTGGGGGATGTAGTTTCAGCACCATGGACAGTGACTGTGTGAAACTACAAGGTACAGATTAGTAGCTGTGTAAATGCAGGTTGGAGTTGTTTAAATTTAATCACACATTAAATGGTGCTCAGTCACTCTACAGACTGCAGCTGCACTGCTCTACAGCCCAAAGCTGGGGGGGCTATATACCCTCTGATACCCCTGTGTACTGTAATTATTTGGAAAGGAGACTAGAGAACACAGCTGTAACATTCGGCCTGTAAATGCAGTCAGTGTGCTGTACTCACCATCAGCTGACTGAGAGGAAGGAGTGGTTGAAGTGGTTGTACTGGTTGTTGGACTGGTGTGTACACTGACCCCTGCAGTAGATGGTGTAGGTTTAGGTGCAGTAGATGGTGAAGGTTTAGGTGCAGTAGATGGTGTAGGTTTAGGTGCAGTAGATGGTGAAGGTTTAGGTGCAGTAGATGGTGTAGGTTTAGGTACAGTAGATGGTGCAGGTTTAGGTGCAGTAGATGGTGTAGGTCCTGGTGGTCTCTCTGTGGAGAGAGAAGGTTTGATGGTCGGTACAGGAACAGAAGATCAGTAAACAGCAGCTCACTGTAGATACACAGTACCATTAAAACCCTTTCACTGTAAACGATCAGAACAGCCTCTAATAATATACTGAAGTGGTGCTGAATTTAGTCAACTGAATCTTATAGAACACGCTATGATGTTTAGTGATGTTTCATTGTCTGCCAAAAAGCAGGCTGCAAAGCACGTGTTTGGTAAAAGTTGGGGGCTGTAACACTGAATGAATGACCTGCCATCTGATTATGAGAGCATGTTAAGAGCACGAAGTGCTAAGTAAAATGGACATGCTTCCACTTGAGCTGGTATAAGTTAGGCATAATGGTTCCAGTAATTTGATGGAAAGATAAAACCTTCAGAACCAAGATGTAACATCATGAACTACTGTTGACCCACAGTAAAAAGTATTGTTCTTTTCATAGCTGAAACTCGTCATGTGTGCTACGTAACATGCCATGTGTGGCATGTGTTGGCAAACGTGGTGCCCTGATGCCTTAACCATAGACACTACTTCTGTATGTGTAGCTCAATAAATATTACTAATATCAGCCTATATTTATCATTTATTGTTCCTGGTGACCTTTATCTTCCCATTAGCACTGTAAGCCCTTATTCTTTTGATAATGAGTGCATATAGAGTAAAGAAAATGTTTTATTTGTTAGTATAGCACAGTGGGTAACACCTCTGCTTCGCATGTTGTAGACTGATGTTCAATCTGGGAAAGCAGCCTACACTATACCAATAAAATTCCTAGGGCAAGGCTCCTAACACTACCTTCACCTACCTATGTAAGAAATTATCAAATTCTAAGTCGCTTTGGTAGGAAGTGCTACTGAAAACCCCGAAATGGAATGGCAAAATGCTCCAATCCACACATCAACTCTGATACTGTCCAAATCTGGGCCACATTTGGGGGGGGGGGCTTTTTACTTGGCATGGGAGAAGGCCAGATGTGATTCCCAGAACCCAGACTTGTTTCTGCTCTTAGAGGGCCATGTCTCAGGTATTTTTAAACCACCGTTGCCAGAGGTGATCCACCAGTCAGTACCACTAGTGCAACACCAAAACGTGTTGCCTTACAACAAAAATGGCCTGGGTTTGATTCCTGGGCCGTACTAGATCCTTTTAGTGTGCATATTTCTGCAGTGTCCCTGTAGGTTTCCTCCCACAGTCAAAAGACATGCAGTCAGTTGAGGAGGACAGGAGAGGCAAAATTGTCCCCTAGGGGTGTGTGTGTGTGTGTGTGTGTGTGTGTGTGTGTGTGTGTGTGTGCTCTGTTCAGGGAGTTTCCTTACTTCTACCCATTGAGCGCTGGGATAGGCTCCAGCACCACCCATGACCCAAGAGAAAAAAGCAGCTTAGAAGATGAATGAAAGAATGAACCTGCAGGCTGCTTGTTTTACCTGATATTAAACATTACCCCACCATATAAGCTGAATCCTGCATTCACTTTTAGTACTTGATTCATATATAGCTTCATAATTTAGTTGTCCAACTTTGCATTGCATTTTGATTACAGATCAAAATAGAGCTTTACCCTTAATGGTGAGTCTTAGGAAGACATAATCATAATAATCATCTTTAGAAGCACACTCGTAATCTCCTCCATCCTCCTCAGTCAGGTGTGATATGAGTAGAGAGAGATTTCCTGGAGAGTGATTATTAAACAGCTGAACTCTGTTTCTGTACTGACCACTCTCCCTGGATATCTCTTCCTGGTTGTTTCTGTTGTGTTTCCACCAGGTGAAGCTCTCAGGTTTGGTCTGTAGGTCAGTGCAGGAGCAGGGCAGCAGTACTGACCCTCCTGTATGTGCTGTGATAGTCAGTAGTGCACTGTTCTCCAAAGTGCAGCCTGTAGAAACACACATCACAGTGAAGTAGTCTCGTTAGTCTCATTTGAAATTCAAGTGAGATCGTAGGGTAATGAGTCTTATATGATATATATTATACAGATATATAAACATATAACTTCATGATTTAAAGTGTAGCAAGAGAAGATGTCAGGCTTACCTTCTGAGACATGAAGCCCAATGAAGAGAAGATAAACAGTCAGCAACATGGTCACTAGAACACCAACACTGAGTCCACCGCACACTGACCGCTCCACACCCAGCACTACACTTGCCCTGTATACCCACACTGAGTACCCAACTCTCTCAGCAGCTCTTCACTGGAGTGTAGCCCACTCTAATGTCCGTGCAGCTCACAGGAGCTGTGTTTAAACCAGCTAGACCGGAACTCTTCTGTCTCTTAAAGACTTCAGGCAGCTTCTTCAGAATGAGAAAGGAAGTGATATGGTGCTCTCTTGGCTATGACATCTCGTATTGTTTCCCCTTTTGGCATGCAGCATTTCTCAGTGCATGCAAGTGGACGCAGGAAGCAGCCAAATATAGAGAAGTCATATGCACCTCTCTGTTGTTCTCATGTCCTTGCAGTGCAAAAGGCAGCACTAATTTGCATGAATGCTTTGCTGGTCTAAACTGGTTTGTGCTGGCCTGATGCTGGGTTAGCTAGTCACCCACTATGGTCATGCTGCTTGCCCATCATTCTTGCATCCAAAGCACAACTTCTGTCTTAGTTTAGTTTCATCCCAGCTTTTTTTAGTCTCTAGTCCTGCAGGTATTCCAGAAGAGCCATTCCAGGACACTTGTAGCAAAGTAGATGAGCCAGTCACTTAACTGGTCTCAATAGAGAATAAAAGTAAAGCTATAGTATAGTGTACACAGGCAGCTATCCCAGGTAGCCTGGGCGACTTAAAAGTGGGGGTTTGGTGTAGCCAAATAGAGTTTAGTAAGTTCACAAACACCAGTTACAGCTGTGATTGTATTTGGCATGGACTGGACAGGTTTCTGGTTATAGGCGACATCAATGTTCAGACAGTCTTCCATCAAAGGATTGCGCAGTTGGGTCCAGACCTTTGTTCCAAAGAGCATTGCAATCTAGATGCAAATACTATTTTCATGAATAGAGTTTATATATGTGCAGTCCATATGTAAAACAATTCATGAACTGCTGTGGTAAAAAGCATAGAAGCTAGAACAGTTTCAGGCAGCTCTGACCTCATGTTCTTTTCTGCATCTCTGCTCTCTGTTGTGCACTTGAGCTTCTTATGGTAGTAAGTTGTGAGCTCATGGTTCTGAAACCTCTGTTTGGTCTGCATCTCTATTTTTGGTATCTATAATAGAATCAAGCTTGTCTGGAGCCTGGGTGAAGGGACAGAGCAGCACTGACTGAACACCTAACAAAGACTGGTGGTTGGTGATCATTGGTGAATGGAATCTATTAGGAAAGTCCAAAAGTCACTATGTATGCACACCATGTTTTTGTACTTGTGGCCTTTTGTGGTACCTCATTTAGCAGTTCATAAAAGCCCACAATGATGCAGCTACTGTTTCCTGCAATGTGCTATACATGATGCTGTTCCAGAGTGGGAACTTGACCCCTGTTCAGCTCCATCACTAGCAGTACGTGTGCTTGGTATAGCGTAACACATAACACTACTAAGGTGCTACACCATGTGGGAGGCTTGGGTTCAGTTCCCACTCTGGGTGACGGTGCTGCACTACACAGATAAGTGTCTTTGGACAAGACTCCCAACACTACACTGGAGACTCCTAACACTACACTGGAGGGTTGATCTGTAATGTGATTAACTGTGTACACCGCTCTGGATAAGAGCCTCAGCTAGATGACGTGACAAACTCAGTTCAGAAGAACTCAGCTCATCACAAAACCAAACACACCAACTCACAACACAAACCCACGTGACGGTCAATATGGTGTGAAGATGTCAGGAGAACACTTACTGCTTCCTGTTTGTTGATGCATCATTTAAAAACTGCCTTAAAGACACTTTAGCCAGCTTCTGTCCACATTAAACATCCATCGTTTTTCTACTCAGGCTTTTCTTCCTTACTTAGTACATGAGTAGGTTTAACTGAATACTGTACTGACCAAGACTGGACTAAAGATGGACATTAGGGAAGAGGTTGTAAGGGTAACAGAGTACAGCTGGGCCTATTCAGTAATAGGCGCTAGGCTAGGACATGCTGTGCTAAGCTACGGCTATCAGGTTAAACAGAAATACAGGACGTGTGGCTGCTGGTAAATGCTATAGGCCCAAAATCCCCTGAGATACATTTAGGTTGTTGTTTACAGCTGTCTGACCAACATGGCTGAAAGGAAGACATTCAGATGTGAGGTAGATAAAAGCATTAGTTTAATAATTTCTCATCATTGAGCTGCATTGTGCTGTATATGGTAGATATATTTTAGTAGCATAAATGAAAAAAAGCAACAAATAGAAAAAAGAAAAGCATAAAAACCAAACACAGCTGCACGTTTGATGGGGTGAGTGGTGTTATTAGTCTACTCTGATGGTGGCATATTCAGACTTATCTCCAATGTCGGTGACGGCTGGTAAAGTTCCATGCTTTCTACTGTGGACTACAGTGGAGTACGTCACTTCATCCTGCAGAGGGATCATACATGTTAATACACTTACAGACCACTTCAGAGCTCAGCTGAATCTACCAGGAGCAGCTTCTTCCTCAGTAGGAACAGTGTGTGTATATATACCATCATCAAAAGCACTGATAGCTGCACCCAGACAGCTGCAGTCATCTGACAGGAGTAAAACTTGGTGGGTAGATTTGACATTGTCAGACATGCAAATGACTATATAAGATCGTCCTGGCTTTAGATTCTGACTCGTCCTGTGTTGGTAGCATCCTTTGGAAGTGACGTACCAAACCACACAAAGAGTAAACCAACGAATTGTACAACAGGCATGGAGTGACCCAATGGGGTACATGGAGTGGTTAAGGTGAACTACGATGGGACATTATGGTGTGTGATTGGATCTGTATGTGGCATATGATGGGAACAATGGGAAATAATGGAATGTGAAAAATAAGACGTGTTATAATGGATTGTGGGGGAATATGATGGGGTGTTATGAGATCCAATAGCGTATGACAATATGTTGATGGAATGTGGTGTTACATGAAGAGATGTGATGAGATATGATGGGTGGTGTGAACTCACCTGTGTTCTCCACTGTCCTCCTGTACGTCCTGCAGAACAAAACCAGCATGAGACACAGATACTGCACACATCTGAACAGTGTGTGTGTGTGTGTGTGTGTGTGTACCTCTGCATCTCCAGTAGATGACTCCTCCGATTCCCAGTAGTAGAAGAACAACCGGAATAAGGATGAACCAATATATGAAATTACCTGTCCAGAAAGAATCACAAAGTTTATAAATACATGTACGTGTGTCTGTGTGTGTGTGTGTGTGTGTGTGTGGGTGTATGTATATGTGTGTGTTTGTAGAGAGAGAGAGAGAGAGGGTTTGATAGTGTTTCGCTTGTTTCCTGTGTTCAGTGTTATGAATGAAGAGAATCTGAATGTTCAGACAGAATGAAAGAGTAGATAGAAATCATAAACTATATGTAAACAGTAACATCTAAAGTTCAGCTGCAGTCAGTGTGCTGTACTCACCAGCAGCCTTCTCAGTGAAACGTGTGGTTGAAGTGGTTGGACTTATTGAAGTACTGGTGTGTACACTGACCACTGCAGTAGATGGTGCAGGTTTAGGTGAAGTAGATCGTGTAGGTTTAGATGCAGTAGATTGAGCAGGTTTAAGAGCAGTAGATGATGTAGGTTTAGGTGCAGCAGATGGAGCAGGTTTAAGTGCAGTAGATGGTGCAGGTTTAGGTGGTCCCTCTGTGGAGAGAGGTCTGATGGTCAGTGCAGGAACAGAAGATCAGTAAACAGCAGCTCACTGTAGATACACAGTAACATTAAAACCCTTCACTGTAAACGACCAGAACAGCCTCCATTAAACTGTTACTGTTAATGTAACACATATGAAATATGGAGCTACTAAAACCCCTATATGTAACTGGGAGGTGTAATTACTTGTTGTCCCCAAAAGAGGGACATACACTGACTACATGTTAATAGCGGTAGAAGATGATGTGCTCGTTCGGTTTTTCCTATTTCAGTTTAAGAAGTCTGCCTGCAACATGCTGCTGACCAGCTGAGCAATCCCAAATAATAGCTCCATAATGTTGAATATGATCTCATATCAAGGCTAATAAGCTGCTCTTGTATCAGTAGTTCAGTGTGACCGTGAGGGGAAGCGGTTTTCTGTTGAGTAAATCTGTGTCTGAAACTCCGGTGAGTTGTTCCTTGTTCTGCTAGCCTAGCTAGACACGGTAAAGGGAGAGTCCTCCATGTTTCTGAGTTTAAACACTTTACAAGAGAAATGAAGGGATGAAAATTATCAGAGTTATGGGAATGTTCCTTAATGTTGTGTACATACCTTAAAAGTATAGATGGTGCTAATTGTTAGCCAGTGCTAATGGCTAAGCAATGGGTTGCCAGTTACAGTTGCTAATAGCTTGGTAGAGCCTTAAAGACACAGTGCACCTATTCTGTTTTCTTTAAGTCATTCAGTTAAAGCTGATTTACATGCATTTACTTATTTACAGTACATGTTATAGTTGAGTATATTTTGGTTATCAGTATGTGTATATTAATGTAATTGGTCAAAATGTTAATTTCATGTTTAAAGGATGAAAGGCGCATGTTGTAGTTAAACAGTGAAAGCAGGGTACTAACTCTTTAGTCAATGCTAAAATACCAGTAGTGTTGTGAAGTGTGGTAATTCCTCACATGATAATTCTCATGCTGAAATACATTTACATTTAAGGCATTTAGCAGACACTCTTATCCAGAGCGACTTACAACCGTGCATAGTGTTCCTATTGGATAATATTCCAGCTAGTATAGGAAGGTTAGAGCCTAAAACTCACCATGAGCTCAGACACTGCCCGAACGGCTATCAGCCAGTGCTGATACCTAGAGATTCTTATACAGACATATATAAAGCAAAAAGTGCACTACCTGGCAACCCCAGCCCAGCGCTCATACCTATAGAAAAGAAAAGGTCATTATAAGTGCATTATAAGAGCAACACAACACAAGTACATACACAACATACAACACTACTAGTGCTTTACTCACTTAAGTGCATTACAAAGAGATGGGTCTTTAGTCTGCGTTTGAAGACTGCGAGTTACCCTGCTGTTCTGACGCCCAGTGGAAGTTTATTCCACCATCTGGGAGCCAGGACAGAGAAGAGTCTGGACGCTTGTCCTCAGGGATGGCGGTTCGAGTCGAGCTGTACTTGAAGCTCGAAGGGCTCGAGGTACAAATCGACTATTGACAGATCGAAATATTGTTTTGATATGTGACTGTAAATTGGTGTTTTGTAATTAAAGCGTATCCTGAGTTTGGGTATACGGTGAGAGATATTCTGAAATGGAGATGGAAGTTCATGAGATCTCATTGTAGAAACAGAAAGAGAGTAGGATCCTTTATTGTTCTGCACTATTTGTGTAGACTGTTTTTCCTTAGCCCAGCACAGTGAGACTGTGAAGCGGTGTGGTGTACTGTCAGACTGTTCACAGAAGAGAGCTCTGGATGTAGCGTAGTCGTAGTCCTACTCCAGATAAGAACCTATGCACCCTATCTCTCAGCAGAATTCCCTTCAGTACACACACTCGAGGATACAGCCCAAACTTTTTACATCCTGAACTCCTTAAAGAGCAGCACTGAGGATTCCATTCAAGACTCATTCTCTCTCTCTACTTTACTATATCTCCTCCCATGACTTCAGTACCTACCGCTACTTTAACCTAGCTAAGTGTTTGTGCCTCTTTGTTAGCAGTTAGCAAGCATAGGTGCTACATTACCATGAACTATGTTCTCTTTATATCAGATAGAGGAACGACTTGATTGTGCAGACTGACTGCTCACCACCTCAAGTCAAGTCAAGTAATTTTTATTGTCATTTCAACCATATACAGTGGTGTACAGTGCACAGTGAAACGAAACAAGGTTCCTCCAGGACCAACGTTCCTCCAGGACCAAGGTGCTACACAGAACAATAAATACAATAAATACACAAGACAATAAACAATATACAAAACAGCAAACAAAAAATACAGGGAGGGGTCAGTGCAGATAGCTCACTGGTAGTAAAGACAGGGAGGGGACAGTGCAGATAGCCCACTGATAGGGGGAGCAGTGAAGTGTGGTTATGTCCATTTTTTTAAGACTTATAAGCATTGTACTCTGAGTTTGTGTAGACAGATTTAAAAGATGAGTGTGTGTGTGTGTGTGTGTGTGTGTGTGTGTTCAGTCCAGTCGCTGAACTATGTGCAGTTTTTCAGACCAGACTCTGGGTGTTAAGGAGTCTGATGGCTTGGGGAAAGAAGCTGTTGCACAGTCTGGATGTGAGGGCCCGGATGCTTCTGTATCATTTTCCAGACTGAGAGTGTGTGTGAGGGGTGTGTGTAGTCATCCATGATGCTGTTTGCTTTGCGGATGCAGCGTGTGGTGTAAATGTCCGTGATGGTGGGGAGAGAGACAATGATGATCTTCTCAGCAATCCTCACTACTCGCTGCAGGGACTTGCGATCCGATGCGGTGCACTTCCCAAACCAGGCAGTGATGCAGCTGCTCAGGATGCTCTCGATGGTTCCTCTGTAGAAGGTGGTTAGGATGGGAGGTGGGAGATGTGCCTTCCTCAGCCTTCGCAGGAAGTAGAGACGCGGCTGGGCTTTCTTGGTTATGGTGCTGGTGTTGAGGGACCAGGTGAGATCCTCTGCCAGGTGAACTCCAAGGAACTTGGTGCTCTTGACGAGCTCCACAGTGGAGCCGTCGATGTGTATTGGAGAGTGGTCACGCCTTGTCCTTCTGAAGTCAACAACCATCTCTTTGGTCTTGTCTACGTTCAGAGACAGGATGTTGGTTCTACACCAGTCCGTTAACTGTTGCACTTCCTCTCTGTATGCTGACTCGTCATTCTTGCTGATGAGACCCACCAGTTGTATCATCCGCAAACTTGATGATGTGGTTCGAGCTGTGCATTGCTGCACAGTCGTGTATCAGCAAGTTGAACAACGGAGGACTGAGCACACAGCCCTGGGGGGCCTCGGTGCTCAGCGTGGTGGTGCTGGAGGTGTTTCATCCAATCTGAAATTGACTTAGGTCTCCCAATCAGGAAGTCCAGGATCCAGTTAGGGAGAGAAGTGTTCAGGCCCAGTAGGTTCAGCTTTCCGATCAGGTGCTGAGGAATGATGGTGTTGAATGCTGAACAAAAGTCTATGAACAGCATTCGAACATAAGTGTCCCTATTGTCCAGGTGGGTGAGCGCCAGGTGAAGGGTGGTGGATATGGCGTTGTCCGTTAATCGGTTAGGACGGTGCGCAAACTGCAGAGGGTCTAGTGAAGGAGGCAGCAGGGTCTTGATGTGCCTCAGGACAAGCCTCTCGAAGCACTTCATGATGATGGGTGTGAGTGCAACGGGACGGTAGTTGTGAGGCGAGGACACTGAAGAATTCTTCGGCACAGGTATGATGGTGGTTGTCCTGAGACACGTTGGGACGGTGGGCACTGCTCAGGGAGATGTTGAAGATGTTGGTGAAAGACAATCAGAATAACTCAGA
>JAMWET010000585.1:0-5000 GCA_024036415.1 Prochilodus magdalenae
ACAGGCTGACCGGTGTAGGCTGACCGGTGCTATAACAGGCTGACCGGTGTTATAACAGGCTGACCGGTGTTATAACAGGCTGACCGGTGCTATAACAGGCTGACCGGTGTTATAACAGGCTGACCGGTGCTATAACAGGCTGACCGGTGCTATAACAGGCTGACCGGTGTTATAACAGGCTGACCGGTGCTATAACAGGCTGAGCGGTGTTATAACAGGCTGGCCGGTGTTATAACAGGCTGACCGGTGTTATAACAGGCTGACCGGTGTAGGCTGACCGGTGTTATAACAGGCTGGCCGGTGCTATAACAGGCTGACCGGTGCTATAACAGGCTGACCGGTGCTATAACAGGCTGACCGGTGCTATAACAGGCTGACCGGTGTTATAACAGGCTGACCGGTGTAGGCTGACCGGTGTTATAACAGGCTGACCGGTGCTATAACAGGCTGACCGGTGTTATAACAGGCTGACCGGTGTTATAACAGGCTGACCGGTGCTATAACAGGCTGACCGGTGTTATAACAGGCTGACCGGTGTTATAACAGGCTGACCGGTGCTATAACAGGCTGACCGGTGTTATAACAGGCTGACCGGTGCTATAACAGGCTGACCGGTGTTATAACAGGCTGACCGGTGTTATAACAGGCTGACCGGTGCTATAACAGGCTGACCGGTGTTATAACAAGCTGACCGGTGCTATAACAGGCTGACCGGTGTTATAACAGGCTGACCGGTGTTATAACAGGCTGACCGGTGCTATAACAGGCTGACCGGTGTTATAACAAGCTGACCGGTGCTATAACAGGCTGACCGGTGCTATAACAGGCTGACCGGTGCTATAGCACGTTTATAGCGGTGTGTAATGAGCGGGGCTGAAGGAGCTGTATCAGCGGTGCAGGTTGAAATTATTCACACCCCGCTGCAGTCCTCCTTAAGCACCTCCTAAGACTCCCGCCCTGACCTTTAGACCGTCCACAGGAGACGCGCACAGACACTCATAAATCTCTCATGAAACCAGCGCTGCCTCGCTCCGACCCCGGGGGGCCGAGGGGCGGGGGGTCTGGAGACGAGGGGTGAGCGTGTAAGGGGAAGGTCACCCCTCAGGAGGCCTGGTGTCTCAGCAGCCTGCTGTCTCTTGTCGAGCAGCAAAACACAAACATCCCACACCCGTGTTTAACAGTCCTCCTCCCCGGCACAGTCTGAGGAGGAGGTTCAGCACCTCCTGCTTCTCCTCTCCACCCAGATAACCCCAACACTCAGTGGTGTTGGGGTTCTGGACTCTGCGGTGGTCAGTCCGTTGTTCTGAGAACACCAGCAGCAGCTTCTGTATGTGTGTGTCTCCTTTTCTCAGGGAGGAGCTTCTGGAACAGCTACACCTCCTTTCAGACCTCCATAGTGTTGGGGTGTCTCCTCACGGTGGAGGACACTGGGACACCTGTGGAGGTTCTCAGGTCTGGAGCAGGAGCGGAGCTGGATGTTCTCCTCTCTCTCAGAGATGAAGGTGCTGTGTCTCTGATAGGGGGATGCTGTTGGTGGGTCTGCCAGGTCTTCCAGGTGGTTGTTAGGAGTCTCGGTCACTCTGCCTCGGCTGGGCCACTCGAGGACATTCAGAGTTGTCCCTAAGTCCCTGTGTTGTCACTGTGGTGGTCTCGGGGTCAGGTCTTCACTAGGACTGTCTCTGTACCCTCCTCCACTCAGCCGTCCCCTGAGCCGTCTCCCTGCCCAGGCCGCTGAAGGACACCTCCACCACCATGCTCCACTGTAAGGTGGGGTTGGGCGGGTGACGAGCAGAGCCTGGTGTCCTCCATGGTGCCTTCATGTGTCGGTTGCTATGGAGAAGCTTCGTCTCGGAGCTGTAGACGTCTCGGTATGGAGCTGTAGAGGTTCCTAATGGTGTCCTGTGATAATCCATCCCATGCAGCTTGAACATCCTCACACAGTTCCTGCAGATGGTGCGGTAGGGGTGGAGGTGGAGGGACACCAGGTCTTCTGGACGTGTGACTACACACCGTTCATCTCGGGGCTGACCACGGTGCCTCCACACACGGATTTGTTGGGCGTCTCCACCAAGACTAAAGCGGGACTCGTCACTGAAGATGACCCGCTGCCATTCTGAGTCCCTCCATGACAGTCTGGTACGACACCACTGCAGTCTTTGGTGACGGTGACGTGGTGTTAAGGACAGTCGTGGTAACGGTCTGTGTGCATGTAGTCCTGCGTGGTGCAGCCGTCTGCAGATGGTGCTGCACTAACAGGAGGACTCCTGGAGGACACCACTGCTCGCTGGAGGTCTGTAGTGGTGGTGTTGGGTCGGTCAGGTACAGGGATGAGACCTTGGATCATTAGCATGTCTCACCATGTCCCCCCACACCCCGTCTCAGTCCGGGGGCGGGCTCCGTCCGGGTGCAGCTGTTGGTTGAGGATGAGTGTATAGATGCGTCTGTGTGTCTGTGTCCAGTCTATACGTGCGCTAAGCTGAACGTTAGCCGGGTCCCTCACACAATAGAGCTCCTTCCGTCTCAGCTCACTCTAAAGAGCGGCGTCCTCCTCAGAGCGCTGAGCTGATCTCCTCCTGCTGAGATAAAGACAGGCTGAGTGTGTGCGCTGCGTCTCCTCTTTCTGGAGGACAGATGTTCAGGACGTCTGACGTTCAGAGCATGTTTTCTGGTCCTCCTGATAGAACCCCCTCTTCGCTTCCCTGTCTCAGCTGTCTCCTCCCCAGCTCTCCGGCCCGGACTCCGCAGAAGACGGTGCGGCTGGTCCTCCTCCGTGCGTGCGGCCTGGCTGCGTTTAAACTCCCTGATTGGATTAGTTGCAGGGCATTATGCGATCTGACCCCCCGCGGTTACCCAAACGCCGTTTTGCGTATTGTTGCTCAAATGCAGCCACAGAACCAGCGGCACGCACCGGAGTCCCTTCACGGACTGCTCGCAGGCTCTGAACGCGACATTAGCATGTTAGCGTCTTTGATATGCCCAGACATTAGCATGCTAATGTCTTTGATATGCGCACGCACTAGCGTGTTAGCATGTTTGCTGTGGGCACACATGCACGTTAGCGCATTAGCATCTTTGATATGGGTACACACACGCACGCACACATGCGCGCACACTAGCGCGTTAGCGTCTTTGATGCGTCTCTCTTAGCCTTTTTTAGCCCCGCCAGTCAAAGCAATTGATGTGGTGGCTTTGAGCGGCTCGCACAATGAGGCCCTCTCAACCCCACTCACGCTGGGAGAAAAGACTCGGCAGAGAAAAGAAAATATTTGAATTTTAAAAGCCCCAGTTTTGCATTCATGCTCTTTTGAGAGCCGGAGTTACCTACCGGAAAGCGCTCGCGCTCTCGCCTTCAACTGGATCAACTCCAGCGCCGGCTTTGTGCCAAACCGAGTCGGCCATCTTTGATGATCGATGAAGTGACCTCCAGCGGTTTCTTCCCCCGTCCTCTCATCTCTCCGCTCGCCCTTTATTTCCTTTATTTCCTTCAGTTCTTTTCTCTCCGACGCGGCACTTGTTAGCCGCCGCACTGTTAGCGCCGTCTCCCCCGGCGGCACAGTCGCCGTTAACAGGATTTGGTTTGGTATCCTTCATTTTGACCTCTCTTTTTGTCTCCTGGCCGCAGACGCCAACTCCAGCCGCACTTGCACACACAAACAGGCAGACAAAGGGCGCTAGCGCTTTCAGGTCCGCCCGTAGCATCACTAGCGACGCGCCGAGTCCGGTAGGCAGCTGTGGGTGACAGCAAAGCGAACTGTTTCACGCTCTGTACACTTATAATGTCCGGTTCTGTCAGCAGATTAGCCGCAGTGCGCGCGGAGCTAGCCCGCTAACACATGCTAATCTCGCTTCTGCTGTCAGCGCTTCTGATGTTCCATGACGGAGGCGAGCTAGAAAATGGCGGCTTCCCTCTGTCTCGCTCTTCTTTCCTTTATACAGCAGGGCGGGGCACGGGTGGGTCCCCTCACCCTCCTCCTCCATAAACTGTAGGCACTACGTTACCCATAATGCCTCAGTGTACAATGGGAATCAAGTGTTCAGGTGTTCAGGACTGAAGCTTGGATTCATTTGATTATTTCACAGGGGCAGTGTTCAGTCATCGCTAATTTCATCTCATGATTAAGGCCCAAGCTAATTAGAACTTAACCCTGACTAATTTGACTAATTAATCAATTAACAATAACGGGATTAATTGTTATGTGGTTGCTAATCTCTGTACTAGAGTTGGCTAATGTGATTGTACATATAACCTGAACACTGGTTACAGTTAGCTAACACAGGCTACATGTAAAACAGGCTAGTCAGTAGTTAGCTAGTCTGTGAGAGTGGGTAAGACATCACCCCACAGAAAAACATTTTTCACCGCACAGTCAATGTTGAATGATCCAGCCACGTGAGCAATATTAGCCATTAGCCTACATCTGCTCAGAAACGCTGGGGAAGTCCACTGAAGGCACCGAAACCACACCCAGGGCTCACAGTGGCCACTGACCCAGCTCACACAGCCTGGAGGGCCTCAAGTAGGCTTGCTGGCTGATAGCCCCTTTAGCTTAGCTTAGGTTAGCAAGACTAGCGCTGTAGAGGAATCCATGGAAGGTCCTCCACTTCTCAGGGATATGTAGCCACTGGACAGTGGCCTAGCTCCAACAGCCCAAAGGGCCTTGAGTACCCTGGCTGGAAGATTAGCCATAGGTAGCCAGGCTAGCGCGGTAGTGAAGGTTAAACTCTGTGGAAGGTCCTCCACTTCTCAGGGGTATGTAGCCGCGGGGACTGACCCAGCTCAAACAGCCTGGAGGGGCTCGAGCAGACCAACTGGCTGATAACGCCCTTAGCTTGGATGGAGTTAGCCAGGCTAGCGCTGTAGTGAGGGTTAATCTCCATAGAAGATTCTCCATCTTTCAGTGGAATGTAGCTGCTGGGTCCTGAGCTAGCTCAAGTGAAGGACAAAGGGTCCAGCTAGCCTAGCCAAGAGCTCCTTAGCTTAAGCTGAGTTAGCAGGACTA
>JAMWET010000585.1:7500-30532 GCA_024036415.1 Prochilodus magdalenae
GGAGATCTGGTCCTGATGATGGGAGATCTGGTTCTGATGATGGGAGATCTGGTCCTGATGATGGGAGATCTGGTCCTGATGATGGGAGATCTGGACCTGATGATGGGAGATCTGGTCCTGATGATGGGAGATCTGGTTCTGATGATGGGAGATCTGGTTCTGATGATGGGAGATCTGATCCTGATGATGGGAGATCTGGTTCTGATGATGGGAGATCTGGTTCTGATGATGGGAGATCTGGTCCTGATGATGGGAGATCTGGTCCTGATGATGGGAGATCTGGACCTGATGATGGGAGATCTGGTTCTGATGATGGGAGATCTGGTCCTGATGATGGGAGATCTGATCCTGATGATTGGAGATCTGGTCCTGATGATGGGAGATCTGGTTCTGATGATGGGAGATCTGTTCCTGATGATGGGAGATCTGGACCTAATGATGGGAGATCTGGTCCTGATGATGGGAGATCTGGTCCTGATGATGGGAGATATGGTTCTGATGATGGGAGATCTGGGCATGATGGGAGATCTGGTTCTGATGATGGGAGATCTGGTCCTAATGATGGGAGATCTGGTCCTGATGATGGTAGATCTGGTCCTGATGATGGGAGATCTGGTTCTGATGATGGGAGATCTGGGCATGATGGGAGATCTGGTCCTGATGATGGGAGATCTGGTCCTGATGATGGGAGATCTAGTTCTGATGATGGGAGATCTGGTCCTGATGATGGGAGATCTAGTTCTGATGATGGGAGATCTGGTCCTGATGATGGGAGATCTGGTTCTGATGATGGGAGATCTGGACCTGATGATGGGAGATCTGGTTCTGATGATGGGAGATCTGGTCCTGATGATGGGAGATCTGGTTCTGATGATGGGAGATCTGGTCCTGATGATGGGAGATCTGGTTCTGATGATGGGAGATCTGGTCCTGATGGTGGGAGATCTGGTCCTGATGATGGGAGATCTGGTTCTGATGATGGGAGATCTGGTCCTGATGATGGGAGATCTGGTCCTGATGATGTTAGATCTGGTTCTGATGATGGGAGATCTGGTCCTGATGATGGGAGATCTGGTCCTGATGATGGGAGATCTGGTTCTGATGATGGGAGATCTGGTCCTGATGATGGGAGATCTGGGCATGATGGGAGATCTGGTCCTGATGATGGGAGATCTGGTCCTGATGATGGGAGATCTGGTTCTGATGATGGGAGATCTGGTCCTGATGATGGGAGATCTGGTCCTGATGATGGGAGCTGATGATGGGAGATCTGGTCCTGATGATGGGAGGTCTGGTCCTGATGATGGGAGATCTGGTTCTAATGATGGGAGATCTGGTCCTGATGATGGGAGATCTGGTCCTGATGATGGGAGATCTGGACCTGATGATGGGAGATCTGGACCTGATGATGGGAGATCTGGTTCTGATGATGGGAGATCTGGTCCTGATGATGGGAGATCTGGTTCTGATGATGGGAGATCTGGTCCTGATGATGGGAGATCTGGACCTAATGATGGGAGATCTGGTTCTGATGATGGGAGATCTGTTCCTGATGATGGGAGATCTGGACCTAATGATGGGAGATCTGGTCCTGATGATGGGAGATCTGGTCCTGATGATGGGAGATCTGGTCCTGATGACGGGAGATCTGGACCTAATGATGGGAGATCTGGTCCTGATGATGGGAGATCTGGTCCTGATGATGGGAGATCTGTTCCTGATGATGGGAGATCTGGACCTAATGATGGGAGATCTGGTTCTGATGGTGGGAGATCTGGTCCTGATGATGGGAGATCTGGACCGAAGTGTTCTCCAGCACATCCCAAAAGATTCCCAGTGGGGTTCAGGTCTGGACCCCGTGGTGGCCCCTCCATGAGGTCTCCCGCTCCCTGGGCCTGTCTGATCCCGATGAGTCCTGAGTTCTGGAATATGGCCGGGTCATCAGGGAAGAATAACCCACTGGTGGAGTAACCAGGTGGTTCAGGATGTTCAGGTGGTCAGCTGACCTCATTCTCTGGTCACATGACCTTACTGAACCTGGACCTGACCAACTGCAGCACTGGACCTACACCACTTCAGGCGCCACTCTTTTTACCCTGATGCCCCGTCACTCTGGATCAGGGTGAATCTGGACCCATCAGACCACATGACCTCCCTCCATCGCTCCAGAGTCCAGTCTTTACGCTCCCTAGCAGACTGAGGCCGCGTTAGCCGGTTAGCTTCACTGGCGAGTGGTCTTCTTAAGGCTACCCAGCTGTTTAGTCCCGGTCCCTGGAGCTCCCTCCGCACTGTGTGTGTGGAGACGCTCGTCCTCTCACTGTTAAACACCTCCCTGAGTTCTCCTGCTGTTCCTCCACCACCTGATTCACCACACCTTTACCTGATTGCCCATAACCACCACTCAGGATTCCTTCCTGGAAGATCCCCCCACCGTCCCTCCTCTGGTTAATAATGTGCTGGATGTTTGATGGTGGCCGAGAAGCACAAACAAACTAAACTTCAGGAAACAGAATTACAAAATCAGAAACAAAACTACAATTACAAACGGGAATTCTGAGGGAAGGGGCGGGTCTAACACACAGGAAGTGCTTGTCAGTCTGTTTGATGGTGGTAGAGTGGGTGGAGTTTGGGATGGTGACGGTGTTAAAGCGTGGTTGGTCCAGTGGGTGGAGTTTGGGATGGTGACGGTGTTAAAGCGTGGTTGGTCCAGTGGGTGGAGTTTGGGATGGTGACGATGTTAAAGCGTGGTTGGTCCAGTGGGTGGAGTTTGGGATGGTGACGGTGTTAAGGCGTGGTTGGTCCAGTGGGTGGAGTTTGGGATGGTGACGATGTTAAAGCGTGGTTGGTCCAGTGGGTGGAGTTTGGGATGGTGATGGTGTTAAAGCATGATTGGTCCAGTGGGTGGAGTTTGGGATGGTGACGATGCTAAAGTGTGGTTGGTCCAGTGGGTGGAGTTTGGGATGGTGACGGTGTTAAGGCGTGGTTGGTCCAGTGGGTGGAGTTTGGGATGGTGATGATGTTAAAGTGTGGTTGGTCCAGTGGGTGGAGTTTGGGATGGTGACGGTGTTAAAGCGTGGTTGGTCCAGTGGGTGGAGTTTGGGATGGTGACAGTGTTAAAGCGTGGTTGGTCCAGTGGGTGGAGTTTGGGATGGTGACGGTGTTAAAGCGTGGTTGGTCCAGTGGGTGGAGTTTGGGATGGTGACGGTGTTAAAGCGTGGTTGGTCCAGTGGGTGGAGTTTGGGATGGTGACGGTGTTAAAGCGTGATTGGTCCAGTGGGTGGAGTTTGGGATGGTGACGGTGTTAAAGCGTAATTGGTCCAGTGGCTGGAGTTTGGGATGTTGATGGTGTTAAAGCGTGATTGGTCCAGTGGGTGGAGTTTGGGATGGTGACGGTGTTAAGGCGTGGTTGGTCCAGTGGGTGGAGTTTGGGATGTTGACGGTGTTAAAGCGTGATTGGTCCAGTGGGTGGAGTTTGGGATGGTGACGATGCGAAAGGGTGTTTGGTCCAGTGGGTGGAGTTTGGGATGGTGACGTTGTTAAAGCCTGGTTGGTCCAGTGGGTGGAGTTTGGGATGGTGACGGTGTTAAAGCCTGGTTGGTCCAGTGGGTGGAGTTTGGGATGGTGACGGTGTTAAGGCGTGGTTGGTCCAGTGGGTGGAGTTTGGGATGTTGACGGTGTTAAAGCGTGATTGGTCCAGTGGGTGGAGTTTGGGATGGTGACGATGCTAAAGCGTGATTGGTCCAGTGGGTGGAGTTTGGGATGGTGACGATGTTAAAGCCTGGTTGGTCCAGTGGGTGGAGTTTGGGATGGTGATGGTGTTAAAGCCTGGTTGGTCCAGTGGGTGGAGTTTGGGATGGTGACGATGTTAAAGCGTGGTTGGTCCAGTGGGTGGAGTTTGGGATGGTGACGATGTTAAAGCGTGGTTGGTCCAGTGGGTGGAGTTTGGGATGTTGACGATGCTAAAGCGTGATTGGTCCAGTGGGTGGAGTTTGGGATTGTGACGATGTTAAAGCGTGGTTGGTCCAGTGGGTGGAGTTTGGGATGGTGATGGTGTTAAAGCGTGGTTGGTCCAGTGGGTGGAGTTTGGGATGGTGACGGTGTTAAGGCGTGGTTGGTCCAGTGGGTGGAGTTTGGGATGGTGATGATGTTAAAGCGTGATTGGTCCAGTGGGTGGAGTTTGTGATGGTGATGATGCTAAAGCGTGGTTGGTCCAGTGGGTGGAGTTTGGGATGGTGACGATGCTAAAGCGTGGTTGGTCCAGTGGGTGGAGTTTGGGATGGTGACGGTGTTAAGGCGTGGTTGGTCCAGTGGGTGGAGTTTGGGATGGTGACGGTGTTAAAGTGTGATTGGTGCAGTGGGTGGAGTTTGGGATGTTGACGATGCTAAAGCGTGATTGGTCCAGTGGGTGGAGTTTGGGATGGTGACGGTGTTAAGGCGTGATTAGTCCAGTGGGTGGAGTTTGGGATGGTGACGATGTTAAAGCGTGGTTGGTCCAGTGGGTGGAGTTTGGGATGGTGACGATGTTAAAGCGTGGTTGGTCCAGTGGGTGGAGTTTGGGATGGTGACGGTGTTAAGGCGTGATTAGTCCAGTGGGTGGAGTTTGGGATGGTGACGGTGTTAAGGCGTGGTTGGTCCAGTGGGTGGCGGGTGTGTTACCCAGCTGGCGCTCCTGTTTACCTGGTGAAGGTGTTTAGAGATCAGACGGGAGAGAGAGGCGACCAGGTGACTCTAAACCACCTGGGCTGTAGAAGCTAAGCTAGGCTAGCTAGCTGGTTCTCCACTACAGCTAGCGCTACAGCCCCCTCACCTTCATTAACATCTCCAGCTCTGAGTGGTTCAGACACCTGTTCATCTCTTAACTCCACCCACTCTACCACCACCCAACAGTCTGACTGACAAGGGTCCGCAACAAGCACTTCCTGTGTTAGCCCCGCCCCTTCCCTCAGAATTCCCAGGTTGTAAAAGTGCTTCACATCTTATAAACTTGTTTTTGCTTTTGTAATTTTGTTTCCTGATGTTAATTTATTTGCCCTTCTACATTATTTACTATTATTTACTTTGTAATTGTTTTTTGTTTGTAAATTTGTTTTTACTTTTGTAATTTTATTTTCTTGAATGTAATTAGGTTTTTGTAAATTTGTAATTTTTGTAATTTTGTTTTCTAAAATGTTAATTTGGATTTTTTTACCCTTGTACAACTTATTTATTTATTTATTTTGTCATTTTGTTTTCTTTAATGTAATTTTTTGGTTGGTAATTATATATATGATTATTATAATTGGTATATGTAATTTGTTGGTAATTATATATAATGTAATTTATTATTTTTGTAATTTTGTTAGCTTGAATATATATATTTTTTTGGTTTGTAAATTTGTTTTGCACTTTCCAGCCGCCATAGTTCTTAACCCTGGTCTAGGAGTTTCGGCATCTCCTTGGAAGTGTTCTCTACTGGATGATGAAGACCACCACCGCAGGACGCGTCTCTCCACACGGCGGTTTACCAGATGAGAAGGTGGTGTATGTATATATCTTTATTATATATGTTTGATTTTATTGTTTAATGCGAGTGAGCAGTTACCACTTCAGTATGAGTACACATGTGAAAAATCAACTTTAATTCAACAACACAAAACTTAAATTAATCAGGGGTATAGAGTCCTGTTACTACGGCAACATGCCGGTCTATCAGGGCCAGACAGTACCTCTGTCTGCCAGTCATCACCAAATCACTTCCCAAGTACTGAGTTATCAATCAAACTACGAACTTCACACCCGGGAGGGATTTATCCCAACGCCTCCCGCTCAATAACCTACAGAGGAAGAGGAAGGACAGGACAGCGAGATCAGCAACTTCATTTAATCATGTGATCATCCTAATCACATACAGCCTTATCAATAACCTCACTCATAACCCTTATCCATAACCATACCAGCATCATCCTAATCACATACAGCCTTATCAATAACCTCACCGGCATCATCCTAATCACATACAGCCTTATCAATAACCTCACTCATAACCCTTATCCATAACCATACCGGCATCATCCTAATCACATACAGCCTTATCAATAACCTCACTAATAACCCTTATCCATAACCATACCAGCATCATCCTAATCACATACAGCCTTATCAATAACCTCACTAATAACCCTCATCCATAACCATACCAGCATCATCCTAATCACATACAGCCTTATCAATAACCTCACTAATAACCCTTATCCATAACCATACCGGCATCATCCTAATCACATACAGCCTTATCAATAACCTCACTAATAACCCTTATCCATAACCATACCAGCATCATCCTAATCACACACAGCCTTATCAATAACCTCACTAATAACCCTCATCCATAACCATACCATCATCATCCTAATCACATACAGCCTTATCAATACCTCACTAATAACCCTCATCCATAACCATACCGGCATCATCCTAATCACATACAGCCTTATCAATAACCTCACTAATAACCCTCATCCATAACCATACCGGCATCATCCTAATCACATACAGCCTTATCAATAACCTCACTAATAACCCTTATCCATAACCATACCATCATCATCCTAATCACATACAGCCTTATCAATAACCTCACTAATAACCCTTATCCATAACCATACCATCATCATCCTAATCACATACAGCCTTATCAATAACCTCACTAATAACCCTTATCCATAACCATACCATCATCATCCTAATCACATACAGCCTTATCAATAACCTCACTAATAACCCTTATCCATAACCATACCATCATCATCCTAATCACATACAGCCTTATCAATAACCTCACTAATAACCCTTATCCATAACCATACCGGCATCATCCTAATCACATACAGCCTTATCAATAACCTCACTCATCACCCTTATCCATAACCATACCGGCATCATCCTAATCACATACAGCCTTATCAATAACCTCACTAATAACCCTTATCCATAACCATACCGGCATCATCCTAATCACATACAGCCTTATCAATAACCTCACTCATAACCCTTATCCATAACCATACCGGCATCATCCTAATCACACACAGCCTTATCAATAACCTCACTCATCACCCTTATCCATAACCATACCGTCATCATCCTAATCACACACAGCCTTATCAATAACCTCACTAATAACCCTTATCCATAACCATACCAGCATCATCCTAATCACATACAGCCTTATCAATAACCTCACTCATAACCCTTATCCATAACCATACCGGCATCATCCTAATCACATACAGCCTTATCAATAACCTCACTAATAACCCTTATCCATAACCATACCGGCATCATCCTAATCACATACAGCCTTATCAATAACCTCACTCATCACCCTTATCCATAACCATACCGGCATCATCCTAATCACATACAGCCTTATCAATAACCTCACTCATCACCCTTATCCATAACCATACCGGCATCATCCTAATCACATACAGCCTTATCAATAACCTCACTCATAACCCTTATCCATAACCATACCAGCATCATCCTAATCACATACAGCCTTATCAATAACCTCACTAATAACCCTTATCCATAACCATACCAGCATCATCCTAATCACACACAGCCTTATCAATAACCTCACTAATAACCCTTATCCATAACCATACCAGCATCATCCTAATCACATACAGCCTTATCAATAACCTCACTCATAACCCTTATCCATAACCATACCAGCATCATCCTAATCACATACAGCCTTATCAATAACCTCACTAATAACCCTTATCCATAACCATACCAGCATCATCCTAATCACATACAGCCTTATCAATAACCTCACTAATAACCCTTATCCATAACCATACCGTACGGTCCCACTCCGCTAGAGCTAGCGTATGATGCTAATGCTAGCTGGTCAGTCACATCCTGATTTTCTCATCTCCACCCCAGCACACTCCCCCATTACCATACGCCCTGTACTCGGACACACCAACAGTCATGTGACGTCAGTGTGTAAACGGAGGGGGGTGGGGTGGTCCCTCAGGGGGCGGCTTGGGAACGCCCACACCTGTATGCTGGGTGAGGTGTTCTCTCGTGAGTGAGGTAGAACATTGGTCAGAGTTGGAGAGAGGCATGATGGTGGGGTGACTCCACTGGGCTCATGCTGGGGGAACGTGCAGGCTCCACCATTCGGCAGAACTCTCCAGAATGTTCCGGACAGCCCGGACCTGATGGCACACCGCCTTAACCTGCTGATAGAGTCTGAAGATGGACACCAGGCAGTGAAACGTAGCGGGCGCCGGGTAATGGCGTGGACCAGTGGATCCCATCCACGCCATGAGAACACCACACCCACACAAGTATGGAGCCGCCAGCGTGTCCTACACCCCCAGTGCAGCCTCACTACACCCCCAGCCCTGGCACAGTGCGGCGAGTCCTACAGCCCCGGCCCAGTGCGCCGAGTCCTACAGCCCCGGCCCAGTGCGCAGAGTCCTACAGCCCCGGCCCAGTGCGGCGAGTCCTACAGCCCCGGCCCAGTGCGCAGAGTCCTACAGCCCCGGCCCAGTGCGCAGAGTCCTACAGCCCCGGCCCAGTGCGGGGAGTCCTACAGCCCCGGCCCAGTGCGGCGAGTCCTACAGCCCTGGCCCAGTGCGCAGAGTCCTACAGCCCCGGCCCAGTGCGGCGAGACCTACAGCCCCGGCCCAGTGCGGCGAGACCTACAGCCCCGGCCCAGTGCGCCGAGTCCTACAGCCCCGGCCCAGTGCGCAGAGTCCTACAGCCCCGGCCCAGTGCGCAGAGTCCTACAGCCCCGGCCCAGTGCGGCGAGACCTACAGCCCCGGCCCAGTGCGGCAGGCCCTACATCCCTGGACCAGCGTGCAGAGTCCTACTGCCCGGCCCAGTGCGGCGAGACCTACAGCCCCGGCCCAGTGCGGCGAGACCTACAGCCCCGGCCCAGTGCGGCGAGACCTACAGCCCCGGCCCAGTGCGGCGAGTCCTACAGCCCCGGCCCAGTGCGGCGAGACCTACAGCCCCGGCCCAGTGCGGCGAGACCTACAGCCCCGGCCCAGTGCGGGGAGTCCTACAGCCCTGGCCCAGTGCACCGAGTCCTACAGCCCCGGCCCAGTGCGGGGAGTCCTACAGCCCTGGCCCAGTGCACCGAGTCCTACAGCCCCGGCCCAGTGCGAGAGTCCTACAGCCCTGGCACAGTGCGCAGAGTCCTACAGCCCCGGCCCAGTGCGGAGAGACCTACAGCCCCGGCCCAGTGCGGCGAGTCCTACAGCCCCGGCCCAGTGCGGAGAGACCTACAGCCCCGGCCCAGTGCGGCGAGTCCTACAGCCCCGGCCCAGTGCGGCGAGTCCTACAGCCCCGGCCCAGTGCGGAGAGACCTACAGCCCCGGCCCAGTGCGGCGAGTCCTACAGCCCCGGCCCAGTGCGAGAGTCCTACAGCCCCGGCTCAGTGCGGCGAGTCCTACAGCCCCGGCCCAGTGCACCGAGTCCTACAGCCCCGGCCCAGTGCACCGAGTCCTACAGCCCCGGCCCAGTGCGGGGAGTCCTACAGCCCTGGCCCAGTGCACCGAGTCCTACAGCCCTGGCCCAGTGCACCGAGTCCTACAGCCCCGGCCCAGTGCGCAGAGTCCTACAGCCCCGGCCCAGTGCGGCGAGTCCTACAGCCCCGGCCCAGTGCGGCGAGTCCTACAGCCCCGGCCCAGTGCGGAGAGACCTACAGCCCCGGCCCAGTGCGGCGAGTCCTACAGCCCCGGCCCAGTGCGAGAGTCCTACAGCCCCGGCTCAGTGCGGCGAGTCCTACAGCCCCGGCCCAGTGCGGGGAGTCCTACAGCCTAGAGTGCAGTGCAGTCTAACCTGCCCAGGCCAGGTGAGGCGCTGTGTGCGGTGTGGTGGTGCTAACTGAGGCGCTCTGGTGGATCCTCTGACCCGTGTTACCGAACCGCCCCCTGAGGTACCACTTCACAACCCGCTCACATACTGCTACCACATGACCTGGCGTACAGTCCAGTCCCCCAGCATGGTCCGGGGTCTCACGTGTGGACCCTCATGTGGATTTTGAGGTTGTACAGCGTGGTGGACCTCTTCCCACACTGGGAGCAGCTGAAGGGCTTTTCTCCGGTGTGGGTCCACAGGTGGGCTTTCAGCTTGGACAGGTTGATGAAGCTCTTCTCGCACTGGGAGCACTGGTGGGGCTTGTTTCCCGTGTGGACGTACAGGTGGTACGTGAGACCACTGGCGCTGGCGAAGCCCTTGCCGCACTCGGAGCAGATGAAGGGCTTTTCTCCGGTGTGGGTTCTTTGGTGGTCTTTGAGGTCCGACAGGTTGACGAAGCTCTTCTCGCACTGAGGGCACGGGTGGGGTTTGTTTCCCGTGTGCTTGTACATGTGCATCTTCAGCACTCTGGCCGTGGAGAACCTCTTCCCGCACTGGGCGCAGGAGTGCGGCTTCTCGGCGGCGTGGACCACCATGTGCGTCTTCAGGTGTTTGGACGCCGAAAAGCCCTTTCCGCACTCGGAGCAGACGAAAGGCTTCTCTCCGGTATGAATCATCATGTGGGTTTTGAGGCGGCCGGACTGGGAAAAGCCCTTGCCGCACTCGGAGCAGGTGAAGGGCTTCCTCTCCGAGTGAGTCATCACGTGGATCTTGTAGTCGAACACCCGCACGAAGCTCTTCCCGCACTGGGAGCAGCCGTACGGCCTCTCTCCGGTATGAATCACCATGTGGGCTTTGATGTTGTTGGCCTGGGCGAAGCGCTTGCCGCACTCGGGGCAGGCGAAGGGCTTCTCCCCGGTGTGCACCATCATGTGGGTCTTGAGGCGGTTCAGCTTGACGAAGCCCTTGCCGCACTCGGAGCAGGTGAAGGGTCTCTCCCCGGTGTGAATCTTCTCGTGCTGCTTCAGGTCCGGCAGGCGCGCGAAGCACCACTCGCACTGGGAGCACTGGTGAGGTCTCTTCCCCTCATGCATGTCTAGGTGACACCTCAGAGCTCTCTCGGAGGAGAAGCGCCTCCCGCACAGCAGACAGGCGAAGAGTCCCTCTCCGGGGGGGACCTCCAGGTGGTCTCTCAGGAGGAAGGCATCACCGGCGCCGTTTCCAGGCGGGGTGCTCTGGTGACACGGCCGCGCAGCGCCGTCTGGCTGACAGGCCAGCACCGCACCTGGCTGGTTCTCCTCTTTAACGGCTCCACGTGGTTCTGAAACGAGAAGTTTAGAGAGAGGAACGTCACGCGTGCGGGTTCTCTCTGCTGGAGGGAGGAGTTACACTTCCCAACATTCACTTCTACTGACGTCAGCATCACATGCACACGACCCCACACTGACCTTCCTCCGTCTCCTGGTCCTCTGTCTTCAGTCCAGACGCCTCCATCACACGCACCTCCTCCCGTTCCTCCTTCACACCAGACATCCCCTCCTGAAACACACACAGAGCAGGAGGGCTGCATCAGAGCCGGGCCGGGTCAGAGCCGGGGCCGCGTCAGAGCCGGGCCCACGTCAGAGCCGGGCCGAGTCAGAGCCGGGCCGCGTCAGAGCCGGGCCGCGTCAGAGCCGGGCCGCGTCAGAGCAGGAGGGCTGCATCAGAGCCGGGCCGGGTCAGAGCCGGGGCCGCGTCAGAGCCGGGCCCACGTCAGAGCCGGGCCGCGTCAGAGCAGGAGGGCTGCATCAGAGCCGGGTCGGGTCAGAGCCGGGGCCGCGTCAGAGCCGGGCCCACGTCAGAGCTGGGCCGGGTCAGAGCCGGGCCCACGTCAGAGCCGGGCCGTGTCAGAGCCGGGCCCACGTCAGAGCCGGACCCGCGCCAGAGCCGGGGCATGCTGAACTACAATACCACCATACTTAGACACAGGGGAAAGGAATCTCCCCCTCTTCTTTTTCTCTCTCATCTCTCCCTTCCTAGCTTTGATCTCTCTCTCTCATCTCTTTCATCTTTCCCTCTCTCTCTCATATCTCTCCATTTCTCTCTCTCCCTCCCTCTCTTTTATATCTCTCCATCCCCCCCACTCTCTCTCTTTTATATCTCTCCATTTCTCTCTCCCTCTTTTATATCTCTCCATTTCTCTCTCCCTCTTTTATATCTCTCCATTTCTCTCTCCCTCTTTTATATCTCTCCATTTCTCTCTCTCTCTTTTATATATCTCCATTTCTCTCTCTCTCTCTTATATATCTCCATCTCTCTCCCTGTCTCTCTCTCTCTCTTGTATATCTCTCTATCTCTCTCTGTCTCTCTCTCTCATAATGCTAAACCTGGACCTACATACACCAGCACTGATTAGTACTCAGCTGCAGCACCTCAGCACTGCTGCACATGCTAACAGCGTCCACACCTACACACACCTACACACCTGGACTCCACCCTCTCCACCCTCTCCACGGCAGACCACCCTTACCTTCACCTCCATGAGCTGGTATCTCGCCCAGCTTCAGGGTCTGAGCTCCAGGTTAAACCACAGCCTAGCGGCTGAGGCTGATGCTAATGCTAACGCTACTGCGGTTCCTACGGAGGCTGCTGCAGCACTGTTTACGTTCTGTACGCTGCTTACGTATCTTACGCAATGACGTCACCGCGCTACGTCCCGAACGCTCCTGATCTGGCGGAGTTCTACACCTAGACCAGCAGATAGAACCCGGATCAGGACGTGTTCCATCCGGAGAGCCGTTTACAGGTGCAGATGGTTCTAAATAGAACCTCTACTAAAGAACCCTTACAGAACCTCTTTCATGTGTGTACGTTCACATGGTAAACTGGTTCTTCAGATATAGAGGTCCACATACAACACGACCTGAGAACCCTTTAAGAAGCAAACAGTTCTATACAGAACTCACGGCTATCAGTAGAACCACCACCTTTAGTAAAGAACCCTTAAAGAACCTTCTTTTTAATGTGTACGATGTTACAGAAACAGGTAAATGAGCAATTAAATGTTCTCTGTATGGTGAAGTGGTTCCAGATTGATTGGGAACATGTTCTGTATGGTTCTAAATACCTTCAGTGTTTTTCACATACTGAAATGGTTCTTCAGATAGATGGAGAACATGTTCTGTATGGTTCTAAATACCTTCAGTAGTCTTTCACATAGTGACATCGTTCTTCAGATCGATGGAGAACATGTTCTGTATGGTTCTACATACTTTCAGTAGTTTTCACATAGTGAAATGGTTCTTCAGATAGATGGAGAACATGTTCTGTATGGTTCTACATACCTTCAGTAGTTTTTCACATAGTGAAATGTTCTTCAGATAGATGGAGAACATGTTCTGTATGGTTCCGTATACCTTCAGTGTTTTTCACATAGTGAAATCGTTCTTCAGATAGATGGAGAACATGTTCTGTATGGTTCTACATACCTTGAGCTGTTTTTTTACAGAGGGAAATGGTTCTTCAGATAGATGCGGAACATGTTCTGTATGGTTCTGTATAGCTTCAATGTTTTTCACATACTGAAATGGTTCTTCTGATTGATGGAGAACATGTTCTGTATGGTTCTAAATACCTTCAGTAGTTTTCACATAGTGACATCGTTCTTCAGATCGATGGAGAACATGTTCTGTATGGTTCTACATACTTTCAGTAGTTTTCACATAGTGAAATGGTTCTTCAGATCGATGGAGAACATGTTCTGTATGGTTCTACATACTTTCAGTAGTTTTTCACATACTGAAATGGTTCTTCAGATCGATGGGGAACATGTTCTGTATGGTTCTACATACCTTCAGTAGTCTTTCACATAGTGACATCGTTCTTCAGATAGATGGAGAACATGTTCTGTATGGTTCTACATACCTTCAGTAGTTTTTCACATAGTGAAATGGTTCTTCAGATCGATGGAGAACATGTTCTGTATGGTTCCGTATACCTTCAGTGTTTTTCACATACTGAAATGGTTCTTCAGATAGATGGAGAACATGTTCTGTATGGTTCTAAATACCTTCAGTAGTTTTCACATAGTTAAATGGTTCTTCAGATCGATGGAGAACATGTTCTGTATGGTTCTGTATAGCTTCAATGTTTTTCACATACTGAAATGGTTCTTCAGATAGATGGAGAACATGTTCTGTATGGTTCTAAATACCTTCAGTAGTTTTCACATAGTTAAATGGTTCTTCAGATCGATGGAGAACATGTTCTGTATGGTTCTAAATAGCTTCAGTGTTTTTCACATAGTGAAATGGTTCTTCAGATAGATGGAGAACATGTTCTGTATGGTTCTAAATAGCTTCAGTGTTTTTCACATAGTGAAATGGTTCTTCAGATCGATGGAGAACATGTTCTGTATGGTTCTACATACCTTCAGTAGTTTTTCACATAGTGACATGGTTCTTCAGATCGATGGAGAACATGTTCTGTATGGTTCTACATAGCTTCAGAGTTTAAATGAAACCCAAGAGCTGTCCTTGGTTCTGGCCCCTTCAGAGGGTTTCATAGCAAACCACAGAGAGCACTAGTACCACCTACTGGCGTCTCCAGCAAACTACACCAAACCTGACTCACTCAGATCCCATGTTCTTTTTAGACTGTGGTTCTAACCCTGGCCCTGGAGAACACACCAGACCCAGCTCATCAGGGGAACCTGTGCTGTATGGTTCTATGTAGCTTCAATTATTCTCTACATGGTAACTGTTCTATCATAGTAATGGGGAACCTGTTCTGTTTGGTTCTATGTAGCTTCAACTGTTCTCTGCATGGTGAACTGTTCTATCATAGTAATGGGGAACCTGTTCTGTGTGGTTCTATATAGCTTCTGTGGTTCTCTTCATAGAGAGACATTCTTTCCTATTAAGGGGAACCTGTTCTGTTTGGTTCTATATAGATCTGTTGTTCTCTGCATGGTGAAATGTTCTATTATAGTAATGGGGAACCTGTGCTGTATGGTTCTATATAGATCCGTTGTTCTCTGCATGGTGAAATGTTCTATTATAGTAATAGGGAACCTGTTCTGTTTGGTTCTATATAGATCCGTTGTTCTCTGGATGGTGAAATGTTCTATTATAGTAATAGGGAACCTGTTCTGTTTGGTTCTATATAGATCCGTTGTTCTCTGGATGATGAAATGTTCTGTTTGGTTTTATTTGGTTCTAGAACCCCACAAACCTAGACCAGACATTTCTCTGCTCAGCGTAAACAAGAGCAGGACCACGGTTCCGTACACGGCGGAGCGGGAAATGCCTGGTGCAGCAGCGACTCGGAACCATGATCCACAAACCCCTATAAAAACCGGAGAGCAGCGGCTCTGAATGTCTACCACACCTGGGCGCAGGTGAGCCCTGCTCCAGTATGAATCCTGCCGGACGGTTTGCAGTGGGAGGGAAATTCCAGACCTGATATTCGTCCTTGCTTTGATGGTGGCTCTTTGATGTTTAAAGTATCAAATTAAAAACTCAGTCTAAAAATTCATACCGGGTTTGACCAGAATGGAAACCTGTAGGTTCTCTGCACAGTGAGACAGCCATAACAACCAAAACCACAACACCACCACCCAGCGCGTGGCTGGACTGGCGGCCCGGTTCAGGTCCGTCTTCTCCGGGGCGACTTCAGATGTGTCCTCTGGTGAACCCGGAGCTTGGAGACACAGGTGAACCTCTTGTCGCACTGGGAGCACTGGTGGGGTTTGTTCCCCGTGTGTATGGACATGTGGTATGCCAGACCATTAGACGTAGCAAACCTCCTCCCGCACTGAGAGCAGCTGAACGGCTTTTCTCCGGTATGAATTCTCTGGTGCTCTTCCAGTTCCGAGCGCCGGACGAAGCTCTTCCCGCACTGGGAGCACTGGTGGGGCTTGTTTCCGGTGTGAATGTACTTGTGCCTTGCTAGCGCGCTCGCGGTGGTGAAGCTCGTCCCGCACTGGGCGCAGGTGAACGGCTTTTCTCCGGTATGAGTCGTGGCGTGGGATTTGAGCTGTTTCGAAGTGGCGAAGCGTTTTCCGCATTCCGAGCAGGCGAACGGCTTTTCTCCGGTATGAATCATCGTGTGCGTTTTGAGGTGGCTCGAGTTCAAGCAGGCTTTTCCGCACACGGAGCAGAGGAAAGGCGCTGTCCCGGTATGAATCATCATGTGGATTTTATGGTCAAACTGTCTGGAAAACCTCTTCCCGCACTGAGGGCAGCTAAAAGGCTTTTCTCCGGTATGAATCATCATGTGGGACTTGAGCCGCCTGGATTCAGAAAAGCCCTTCCCGCACTCGGCGCAGGCAAACGGCTTTTCTCCGGTATGAATCTTCACATGGGTTCTGTAGTTGAACGATCTGGAGAAACTCTTCCCGCACTGGCAGCAGGCGTAAGGCTTTTCTCCGGTATGAATCTTCTCGTGAGCTTTTAGGTGGCTGGGGGTTCTGAAACGCTTCCCGCACTGGGGGCAGGTGAACGGCTTCTCTCCGGTATGGATCATCATGTGGGTTCTAAGGCGCTTCGGGCTGGTGAAGTCTTTATTACACTGGGAGCAGGTCAGCGGCGTTTCTCCAGTATGAATTTTCTCATGGCGTCTCAAATCCGCCACCTGCTGGAAACTGCACTCGCACCGAGAGCACCGGTGAGGGCCCGGTTCCTCCGTCGGAGAGGAGGTGAAGCTCGGCTCCCGCTGTGACGGGTCTTCTCCAGTATGAATTCCTAGGTGATCCTTACAGTCAGCGGTGTTGTTGAAGCCGTTCTCATGCGGACTGTCTTGGTGAGGTTCCGGTGTGCGGTATTGTTCCTCACACAGCTTCACGTCCGGTTTGGGTTCCTCTTTGATGTCTTCATATGACGCACCGTACTCTAAAATCAGAAACACACAGCTGATTAATCACCTGCTGGGATATAAAAATAATCATTCAGGCTGGATATTTTTGCTGGACTTGGCAACCGACAAGCAACCAACACCCTGCAGCACTGAGAGTGATCCTCCACCCACATAGTACCTGCTCTGTGGGGGTCCTGTGGGGGTCCTGACCATTGAAGAACAGGGTAATACAGTACACAGAGAAACAGATGGACTACAGTCTGGACCTGTACACCTACAGAGTGTCCTGTATGGAGCTGAAGGTGGAGGTGAACTCAAGGGTTCCTTATATGTAGAACCATGAACTCCCAAAGAACCATCTGCATGCTTAAACGGTTCTTTGCATGGTTCTTCGGATTGACAGAGAATGGATATATGATTTCAGGAGTACCAAAAAGGGTACAACAGCAGAACCCGTAGAACCACATCCACCTACAGTACCATTTCAGCCTGCATAAGGTTCTACATAGGACAAAGTTCTAAATACCACCATTCCCGTTGGTCATACATGTGTCCATACTGACCTCTGTCCGTCTCCTGGTTCTCTGTCTTCAGTCCAGACGCCTCCATCACGCTGACCTCCTCACGCTCCTCCTTCACACCAGACATTATGGTTCTCCTCGCCAGTCCAGCACCGTCCTGAAAACAGGAGGACTGTAAGTTCTCCGTCCACCTGATCCGCTACGTCCTGGACTCCATCAGGACGTGTCCCAGAATTCTACCTTGGAGGAACACAGCTATCCTCACAGGTGGTTCTGCAGAGAACCACACCAGTATTAGGCTCTTCTGCATGTTCTAATAATGACCAAGCTTACTGGTCCAGGAGATCCTCCACCCTGCACGGGTTAGCTCCAGCCTTAACCTGCCTCATCTGACTCGGG
Organism: Prochilodus magdalenae; assembly: GCA_024036415.1. NCBI lineage: Eukaryota > Metazoa > Chordata > Actinopteri > Characiformes > Prochilodontidae > Prochilodus > Prochilodus magdalenae. The sequence continues at coordinate 25,120 of JAMWET010000585.1, forward strand.
TCATGACGGCCTTCAAGCTAGTACCTCCGGCTATGTAGTAAGCCACCACCGTTAGCGGTGCATGTCCAATAGAGCAGTATGTAGATTGAACACAGCCCATATGGTCCTAGGCTAATATCTAGTACCATTAGTTTGCATGTAACCACCACCAATCCCGAGTCTGACTGGTTCTGGTGACTTTGAGATATTACACCAGCGTTTGTTTGTAGCTGGTTCCAGATGGTCTTAGCTGGTTCCAGATAACGGTTCCATTCACGATGTTGGTGGTAAAGCAGGGCAGGTTTATCTGTACAGCCCCTTCATACACCATGGCCATTCGGAGCTCTTTCATGAAGACATTAGGAACTTCCGGATATCTAGAACCACAGAAAGCCTTTTGCAATGAACCGAACAAGGTCTTACTGAGAAGTAGAACCGGCCTCTAAGACATTAACCAGTGTTGGGATATCTGTGCTAGCAAAGTTGTAGACCCTGCAAGGAGCCGATGGAGCTTAGTAGAACACTCAGCTGTCCTCCAGCTCAAAAACGAAAATAAAACAAAATTAAAAATTAGTTCAGAGAGAGAGAACCTAAAAACAGGTGAGGTATAAACACAGAGGAGGAGGAGTATGGTCAATGGTAATGGTACTTTAGCCAATGGACAGACTCATGCATGGACAAGCTAGTACCCTGCTGAAAACAGACCATTAGAACCATCATGACTCAACTCTGAGGGGTTAGCTTTCTAACGAGAACCCTGTAGAACATTCCATCAGGACACCATGTGGACTCAGAACACCCGGTCCACCTCCTTCACACGGTGATATCAGCCCATCAGGAAACACCACTGGTCACTACCGGACACCACTAGGACCCAGCAACCTTTAACGGTTTCTAAGGCACCTCCCGTAGGGGGACCAGTGTGACCATGCTAGTGGACCAGTAGGACCATGCTAGTGGACCAGTATGACCATGCTAGTGGACCAGTAGGACCATGCTAGTGGACCAGCATGACCATGCTAGTGGACCAGTAGGACCATGCTAGTGGACCGGTATGACCATGCTAGTGGACCAGGGTGACCATGCTAGTGGACCAGTATGACCATGCTAGTGGACCAGTATGACCATTCTAGTAGACCGGTATGACCATGCTAGTGGACCAGGGTGACCATGCTAGTGGACCGGTAGGACCATGCTAGTGGACCAGTATGTCCATGTTAGTGGACCAGTATGTCCATGCTAGTGGACCGGTATGACCATGCTAGTGGACCGGTATGTCCATGCTAGTGGACCGGTATGACCATGCTAGTGGACCAGTATGACCATGCTAGTGGACCGGTATGTCCATGCTAGTGGACCGGTATGACCATGCTAGTGGACCAGTATGACCATGCTAGTGGACCAGTGTGACCATGCTAGTGGACCGGTATGTCCATGCTAGTGGACCGGTATGACCATGCTAGTGGACCAGGGTGACCATGCTAGTGGACCGGTAGGACCATGCTAGTGGACCAGTATGTCCATGTTAGTGGACCAGTATGTCCATGCTAGTGGACTGGTATGTCCATGCTAGTGGACCAGTAGGACCATGCCTGTGGTAATTAATGGTCATTGAGTCTCTGACCGGTCTCAGAAGGTCCAGGTGGTCTGACCAGGACAGACTGGACTAGGTGAACACGTACCTGGTGGTGCTGGTGGACCAGGCTGGTCCCGCTGGTGGTGCTGGTGGACCAGGCTGGTCCCGCTGGTGGTGCTAGTAGACCAGTGTGGGCCAGTCAGCTGCACTGGCCTACCAGTTCATGTTGGTGTTCAGATCCATGGGCGGCTAACTTAGCTAGCCAGCTTCAGTGGAGACCAGCTTAGCACGGACCCTCTAGACCGACCTCCACGCGGCGTGGGAGCACAGCCTGTGCGCGCGAGCAGAGCTCGGAGTCCCTACCTGCAGATTTGGGGGGCTCGTGGAGCTCTAGTCCTTTCACTAACCCACCTCGGCTTCCACTGTTTGGGAAAATAAGCCCCGCCCCTCCGCTAAAACAGAGCTCGTGATTGGTTCAGCCGCTGAGTTCCAGAGAGACCGCCCCCTTAGTTCCGGCGGCCACTACTGAACTGAACTCAATTGAATCGACTCTAAATCGGAATCGAACGGAGTCGACTCTCTGAACCGAACTACTGAACGACACATTAACGACTCACTGAGACAGTTTTCCAGAATGGATATGGAAACACCCTGATACTGCAACTATAGCAGAACCCTTTTTGGTGCTATCTAGAACCCCTCAAAACAGCTCCATATAGAACCCTCTGCAGAACATTCTCCATCAATCTGAAACCACACACTGGCTGTAGAAAAACACCCAGCAGCTAGAATTAGGGGGCGCTATAGCACTGCCTGGAAGATGGAGAAGGAAGGAGAACCCTTGTTGGAACGTTTGATTGTAGCACATATTTATCAGTAGCTCCGCCCATAAAACTCCAGCCAGGATATTTCAACAGATTCAATCAGGAACACTGCACTAACACTGCCAGGCTGAAGTTCAGCTTCATTCCCGTTCCACCTTAAATGATACAGTAGTTACAGTCTGGAGCTGACATTCAGCACTGATGCACCAGCTCCTTTCCCGTTCCACCTTAAACGGGGCAGCGTTTATATTCCGGCACTGACATTCAGCTTCCTGTTCACCAGATATGTGTTCAAGTTTCCCGTTCCACCTTAAATAGTCCAACAGTCTGGTGCTGTGTTTCACCAGTTCATGACACCCAAGCCTTTTAAGCAAGGTGCGGAGAACAGGACCACACCTTTCGGTCCTTCGTTTGGTCCAGCGTGTGGTTCCACCACTGCTCCAAACGTGTTCGGGGTTCCGAGATGGACGTCACGTGCCCAGACTAAGTGAAAGAAATCAGAGTAAGGCTGGACACTTACCTGCTGCTCGGCCATGCACCGCTGCCCCCTGGTGTTTACGTGTGTACTGCGCTGTAGGACAGCTGGATGTAGATGGTGATGGTGTTCAATATCTAGAACCCTCATACCATGAACCTCTAACACTGTTATTCCACCTTCAAATACAAATCCTGCATTTCCAAAGGAGGATGGGAAAACGGGCCGATTCCCAAATCTGTTACAGAACAGGCTTATTAATATTCACACCCCCAACATTTACATACATCCACACCGGGGCTACAGAACCAACATGGTGGACTGTGTGGAGAACCCCAGCGTTCCAGACTGGGAAGGGGATGTTGGGATTTTCCATTCCCTTCCCGAGGATCCCATCTCTCAGCGGTACATGGTGGATGTTCATCTTTAATCCAGGCTGGAGTTCTTCCTGTTCTCCAGCTTCCTAATCCAATGTTCCGTTCCACCTTAAATACTGCAGCTAGGGTGTAACTGTGGCACCATTTAAGGTGGAACAGAGAATTCCCTAAACAAGCTGGAGAACAGGAACTCCAGCTCCCACATCTTTAACAGGATCCCGGAACACCTTTACTCCTGCAGTCTGCACATTCCACTCCGGACAGATTCCCAAACCTCTCTGGACAATATGGAGCAGCTCCGCTCAGCGTCTGACCCTGAAGAGACTGAAGAGAGGAGCAGCTCCACCTTTATTAGCACCACCACCCCAACAGCAGCCTGTAAGTAGCAGCCATGCTGTGTGACTGTATCCGTGTGTGGCGGTTGGAGCAGATCATCTTAAACTGAGAGCTCCATAGTGAGGATCAACTTTACTCTACTGTGTGTTGGTGTCCAGATGGAGCCGGTAGCTAGCACTGGGAACGCTAGCTACTAGCATTAGCTCCAAGTAACTAGCATAGCTAACTCAATGGTATGAGGGCGTGTGGGGTGTAAATGGGCGTATAGAACCACATCTGGACAGGTTTCATACATACCCTGTATCTAGAACATTGGAGAACTATTTACTGGATGGAGGTTCCATGGCAGCTTTAATGACTTTAATGGAACACAGGACGTGATCTTCTTCAGTACGAGTCTCAGGAAGGTTCCCGAGGGAGTAAACGCCACTATCCGTCTTTGGTCCTACTTGGGTTTCCCATCTGGGATAAGTTCTCCGGATGATTACATCATAATAAAAACATACAACAACAAAAACAACAATAATAATACATGTGTAAAACATCAACCTCTCTCTTTGATCTTTACTGTCTGTGGAAATTCCGTAGTCATTCCGTACTGCTGGTGTTGGACAGTGCTGGAAATTCCTTTCCACCCTTCCACACTATGGAAAGCTGTTACCCAGTATGAATTCTTGCTTCAATTTTAAAGTTCCTCCACTGGGGGAGCACTTTCCCCCAGTACGAATTAACGGCTGGGATTTATAGCTGACCGGAAAACCCATTCCTCGTTGGCTCCAGGTGAATGGGACTCGCCCGGTATGAATTGCCATGCGGGATCATAATAGACCAAACCTCACCCCACACTGACTCCAGGTGAATGGCACTCACCCGGTATGAACGGCCATGTGGGTTTTGAGGCTGACTGATTTGGAAAACCGTTTTCCACACTGGGAGCAGGAAAACCGCTTCTCTCCGGTATGAAATATGATGTGTGTTTTAAGGTTGCTCAGCTTGGTAAAACCTTTGCCGCACTCGGAGCAGGTGAACGGCCTCTCCCCGGAATGAATCATCATGTGGCCCTTGAGGTGACAGGACTTCAGGAAGCTTTTCCCGCATTCCGAGCAGATGAACGTCTTTTCCCCGGTGTGGATCAGCATGTGGGCTTTGTAGTGGGTTACGTTCAGGAAACCCTTCCCGCACTCGGCGCAGTTAAAAGGTCTTTCTCCGGTATGAATCATCATGTGGGTTTTAAGACGGAACATCTGGGAAAAGCGCCGTCCACACTCGGAGCAGGACAAGGGCCTGGCCCCGGCATGGGTGGCCGTGTGGGCTCTGAGGTTGCTCAGGTTTGAAAAGGCTTTTCCGCACTCGGAGCAGGTGAACGGCTTCTCTCCGGTGTGGATCATCATGTGGCTTTTAAGGTGGCTTGATTTAGAAAAGCTCCTCCCGCACTCGGAGCAGGTGAACGGCTTCTCTCCGGTGTGGATCATCATGTGGATTTTGATGTGGCTTGCGGTGGCAAAAACTTTTCCGCACTCGGAGCAGGTGAACGGCCGGTCTCCGGTATGACTCTTCATGTGCCGCTTTAAATCACACGACTCGTAGAAACTCCACTCGCACATGGAGCACTGGTGAGGCCTCCGTCCGTCATGCATGTCCAGGTGACATTTCAGAGCTCTCACGGAAGCGAATCTCCTCTCACACCGGGAGCAGCCGAAAGGCTCTACTCCGGTATGAATTCTCAGGTGGTCTTCCGGCTGGGGGGAGCCTTTTCCGTGCCGAGTGTTCTGGTGGGATTCCGGAGAGCCACGTTCTCCCTGGAAACGCTTAACCCCTGGCTTGTGCTCCTCCTTGATGTCTTTCC
>JAMWET010000586.1:0-23199 GCA_024036415.1 Prochilodus magdalenae
CAAAGCACAGTTCTCTCAATACTACGTAGCCATTACTAGCTGTCTACCAGGCTTTAAAAGCACTATTAGTAAATTATCAAAGATGATCTAAAATATAATAAAACACCAATATAGGCATCCAGCCATACCACACCCACATCATCCATCACATCCAAGTATTCCTGTTAGTTAGGCCTCCACCAGTCACATAATACTACCAGCTCTGGGGGTGAAGGTTAACACATGCCTCCCTTAATACAAGTGAAGCCAGGCACCGCAGAATGCTAACTGCTAATTCTATTACGCAGCACCATTCAGCAGGACCTCAGACATGACAGTCACGATACTGCTGTTATGAAAAAGGCTCAGCTGTGCCTGTATTGAGCGCAACAACTCCCGACTGTGTCTGGTTTACCAGAACAACACTTCAAAACTGGTAGTAGAGGAATGAAAATTATTTTACTGAACATGTGAAATTAACGCTATCCAGTAACACCTGTAGGCCCAAACTGAGCTTATTCAGTGTTCATGTGTTGACTCCGTATTAACTCTCCCCAGAGACTGATAATGCAACTCTATTGCTGCGCTTTGATTGGTTCACTTAGTTAAAGTGGTTTTGACTGAGCAGGGACTTTTCCAGGCTGGTTTAATCATCTCATGGTTGTGGTTTGATTTGGCTCATAAACTCTCTCACATGCTGAACCACAACAGTCCTGTTTTGTTTGTTAACCACAGTTACCAGTTACAGCAGCTCTAAGCTGAAGTTTTATGCTTTCGGTTTTTGATGAGAATCTAAAATAATACGGTAGCACTTTACAGATGGGTAGTAAGTAGTTAATGATATGGTAGCTTTGTATTGAGTGTTAACAAGGCTGTTATGAAATGGTAAAATAATGGAAAGTTGTATTTAGCTAACAATGACCTGCTTATTTTATAGTTAGTGTATCATAACACAATGGTAACAAGTTTCCTGAATATTATATTAACATCTTCTAATAATTCGTAAATAAAAAGTCATGATAAAAAAAAAAAAGTAGTAACAAGTTTTAATTACCTAAAGTAATCTGCTTATTTAATAGTTCCTAATGCATAAAAAGAGAGAATAAGGAACTATTAAATAAGCATATATATATATATATATATATTGGAGTTAAAAATCCAGAATCAGTGATGTAGTCATTTTCATGTAATGTCATGTAATTTCCTGGTATCAGGTCTGTAAAATATTAATACACTTGTCTCTCTTTTATTTCTTACCTGTTGTGTATTTAGATGCTCAGACACTATGTGAGTTACCAATAAGGCATTTAAGGCAATTATGACATTTAGCTGAGGGTCTTATCCGGAGCGACTTACAAGGTTAATCATATTACAGCTAGGCCAGTGTAGTGTTAGGAGTCTTGCCCAAGGACTCTTACTGGTGTAGCGCAGCATAGTCACCCAGCACTAATTACAGTGAAACTACCTGGCATTAGAACCACAAAATACAAACTTTCTACACCTCCATCAGGTCAGAACATCAGTTCAACATGGTCTTGTGCTTCACCTGTAGGCCCACCTATAGACACATACTGTTACACTGGAATAGACAAGGTAGACCTAGTTACATTTGAGACACTGAGAACTATTACATAAGCAGGTAATTTGTAGCTACGTATAACGTATGTCATAACAGCTTTGTTAACTCTTACTACAATTTATGATTTATTATTTAGTAACAACTAGGTAATTAACATTTAATTCATAATTAAAAACTATTTATTACAGTATAATTACCATATTATTACCTACTTATTACAGATCTGTAAAGTAAAGGGCTGCCAGTAATATATCTCAGATCCAAGAGAAATAACTCTTTGCGGACAATGCAGAAGCATATTACGGCACATTGCAACGTAAGTCATTCTCTATAAGGTCAGGGTTTATATTGAAGGATGTGACTAATATAGCACCATTGCTAAACTCGCATTTTAATAAGGACATATGACAGGGACTGGGGATGTACGGGAACTTGAGCTACCAGTATGTTTTTCTTTTATTTCAGAGTAATTATGTTGGACTTTGCTTAGATATGGGTGCATTGCCATGGACAAGTGGCTGACATGACTAAATATTTTAGGCTGATGTTATACGTTATATCTGCTCATCATCAAAAACATATTTGCATAAATATCTGCACGCAGAAGGAAGGTAGGTTTGACTTCATGAGACATGCTAATGATTCGAATTCCCAATAGCCAACATTACAGACCTCCAGTGAGTAGCGGTGTCCTCCATGAGTCATCCTGTTAGTGCAGCACCATCGGCAGACGGCTGCACCACGCAGGACTACATGCACACAGACCGTTACCACGACTGTCCTTAACACCACGTCACCGTCACCAAAGACTGCAGTGGTGTCGTACCAGACTGTCATGGAGTGACTCAGAATGGCAGCGGGTCATCTTCAGTGACGAGTCCCGCTTTAGTCTTGGTGGAGACGCCCAACGAATCCGTGTGTGGAGGCACCGTGGTCAGCACCAAGATGAACGCTTTGTCGTCACACGTCCAGAAGGCCTGGTGTCCCTCCACCTCCACCCCTACCGCACCATCTGCAGGAACTGTGTGAGGATGTTCAAGCTGTGTGGGATGGATTATCACAGGACTCCATTTGTCTTGGGCAAATGTAAGACAGGTCAGTCTCAGTCCTGTGTCCACTCCTAGAGAGAGTAGCAACTGTCCTGAATGTTCTCCATTTGTAGACAGTTAGTGTACACCCAGGCCTTCAGCTTCATGTGTCTCTATAACATCGTCTTCTGAGGTCCTCTGGAAGCTGTTCATGGTCCACACTGCCCTTCCTTAAAAAGAGCAGGTTGGTCAGTGAGCAGGCTTTGTGTGCCTGTATGTAAGGGCTAAAGCACCTGTGATGACCACACGTCCAATCTCAGCTCCAGTACAGCTACAGTACAGCTGTGTGTGTCACTAGTGTAGGTAGAGTGTGTTTGTCTTGACTAGTAGTGACTTGCTGAATGTTGGAAAGCATCCACTAAAGAGGGGAAATTCCTTTTGATGCAATAAGTCTCCAGCACTATCCCGTATTTCTGGTTAGCTGTAGATTTAGCTCATTAGCTCATTAGAGGCAGAATAATAAAAACTTCTTTCTTCTGTGTGATGTTACTGTTTGGCGCAACACCACATAAAAAGGTCGGCATATGCATTCCATATATCATTTCCAGACATCAATATATCAAAATTACTTATAATGCACATCCCTAATAGAAATCTATGTAGTCTGAGCACCGACCAGCTCCTTCAGTGACAGGCTCCTCCTCCTGCGGTGTGTAAAGAAGGATACCACAGCTCTTCTTTTCTCCCTGCTGCTGTTACACTCTACAACTGGCACCTCCCCAAGCAGGACATCAGATACTCACTATTATAAACATGCTATATGGATCCGTATCTACCTATATATTAATTGTGACTTCACCTGTATGCCACCTGTAGATCCCCTGCATACCACCTGCCTATCACCTGTATATCCAAATGTACCATATGTATACCAACTGTATATCACCTGTACACCACCTGTATACCAACTGTATATCTCCTGTATATCATCTGTATACAACCTATACACCACCTATATACCACCTGTATAACACCTATACACCACCTATATACCACCTGTATAACACCTATACACCACCTATATACCACCTGTATACCACCTATACACCACCTATATACCACCTGTATAACACCTATACACCACCTATATACCACCTGTATACCACCTATACACCACCTATATACCACCTGTATAACACCTATACACCACCTATATACCACCTGTATATCACCTATATAACAACTGTATATCACTTATATGACACTTGTATATCACCTGTATACCACCTGTACACCACCTATACACCAACTGTATATCACCTGTATACCACCTGTACATCACCTATACACCATCTGTATATAACCTGTATACTAACTGTATATCACTTATACACCACCTGTATATCACCTGTATACCACCTGTACACCACCTGTATATCACCTGTATACTAACTGTATATCACTTATATACCACCTGTATATCACTTGTATACCACCTGTACACCACCTGTATATCACCTGTACATCACCTATATACCAACTGTATATCACCTGTATACCACCTGTACATCACCTATACACCATCTGTATATCACCTGTATACTAACTGTATATCACTTATATACCACCTGTACACCACCTGTATACCACCTGTACACCCCTATACACCAACTACTGTATATATCACCTGTATACCACCTGTACACCACCTATATACCAACTGTATACATTATATATACTTATATAGTAGTAACACAGTATCACAGTAACTGTGAAATGTCTCTCAGTTACTGTACAGTATATCGGTTTATTATTATATTAGTATATATAGTTTATTATTGTATTTTATGTATAATAATAAAGATTTATATATTTAATAATGTGTTGTATTGTGTAGAACTTGTTATTAAGTCTACCTCCTGCTTTCTATCTGTTTCCCCATGCGGGATAACAAAAGGCCATCTTACTCTCTCTTACTATCACTTTTTAACATACCATTCAGAATCTGTCCAAATGAAGCATGGCCATTTAACACATCTGTGCAGGAACATTAAAAGAGGAACTGAGACATTCTGTCTTTATAAGAATAAGACGAGTTTCACCTTTAAAACCTGCGAGAAAACCATTCCTGCGGTCTTTATATCAGACTGAGGTGCCTGATGTCTGATTCTAACTTCTGTCCACCATAGGCCTTTTAAATGCTATCCTAATGTCCACTTCACTGTTTTCTGTGACTAAGAGTCAGCTGGTCATCAACGTTCCTGAGAAATTAAGCAACATGGTTCACCATTCAATTATAAGAACCTTTTCAAAACCACAGTTTCAGGGAACTTCTGTATAAACTCTGTTTTACTAACAGCAAACCTCATGTGACAAATATCCCCATTTCCTGATTCCTCCAGGGTACAGATATGCTGGCTGGCCTTTACGGGTTTGGGATTGTGATTATCATGGCGTTTCTGGGGCTTTTCTCTGCTGGTTTTACCTGACTGCGCCCATTTTACCACACAGGATCACAGACATAATAAATGTTTTCAATCTGCAGTTCCTCTTTGCTTTCAGTTCCTCAAAAAGCTTTACGTGCTGAAGTCAGTAAATGGTCTCTGTACGAGTCTCTGATCTTGATTTTCTGCAGTTGTGCTGTTAATCTTCAAATAATTGATGTATGAAAACACATATACACACACATACACACCCATACATACATACACATACACAAAGATACACACATATATATACACACACAGACACACACATATACACACACACACACACACACACATACACACAGACACACACATATACACACACACACACATACACACAGACACACACACATACACACAGACACACACATATACACACACACACACACACATACACACACATACACACAGACACACACACACACACAGACACACACATATACACACAGACACACACACACACACACACACACACACACACACACACACACATATACACACAGACACACACAGACACACACATATACACACATATACACACAGACACACACATATACACACAGACACACACATATACACACAGACACACATACACACAGAGACACACACACACACACACACACACAGACACACACATATACACACAGACACACATACACACACATACACACACACACACACACACACACAGACACACACATATACACACAGACACACACATATACACACATACACACACACACACACAGACACACACATATACACACAGACACACATACACACACATATACACACAGACACACACACACAGACACACACATATACACACAGACACACACACACACATATACACACATACACACACACACATATACACACATATACACACACACACACACACACACACAGACACACACATATACACACAGACACACATACACACACATATACACACAGACACACACACACAGACACACACACACACACACACACACGTAGGTGGGGCAGTGTAGCATCTCCAATCCACCTGAGCGCATGTCTTTGGACTGTGGGGTGCATGTTTAATAACCTAGGAGTGAGCATCACTGACCTCCATCTGAAGTGCACCTTCTGTACTGTCAGTCTCCCTCAGCTTCTCCTCCTCTCTCCTCCTGTGTTTAGTAAGACATCATTTCATCATAGTCAGTTTTACAAGAACTCAAAACTCAAATTTAACGATTTAACAATTCAACAATTTAACTAACTGCGAATTCTGATAGAAAGGTTACGTCTAACACACAGGAAGTGCTTCTTGCAGACCCTTGTCAATCAAGTCTTTGTGATGGTAGAGTGAGGGGTTTTTTCTGTGAGTGGAGTTTTTTCTTTTTCTGTGTCTTTAGAGTTATTAAAGAGCAGATGGAAGAAAAGGTCATGCAAAAACAGAAGCGTAAACACGTGCCATAAAATGGACAGAACAGGCTTTTTAGAGTCATCACCATCCCACACTACACACACACTCTACCACGGTTTGATTGACAAGGGTCGTCCTCTGTGTTAGACCCGCACTTTCTGTCAGAATTCAGTTTGTAAAAAGTGTTTTGGTTCTGGTAAAAGTGTTTCACGTCTTGTAAATTTGTTTTTACTTTTGTAATTTTATTTTCTTGAATGTTTTTTTTTTCCATTTGTAAATTTGTTTTAATTTTTGCAATTTTGTCTTCTGAAATGTTAATTTGCCTTGCACTTGTTTCAAATACTGAAGTGAAATATAAAAATAAAGAATATAAAGAACTGTTTGTAAGGTTAGTTTGCTAGTTGTTGTTGTCAGCTAGCTAGTTAATGCTAGCGTTAGCCTAGCCTCTGTACCTCACAGAAAGCACAAGCTAACATCTAACCAAGTAAAAGTTGATAACCAGCTATATATGACCAATATGTACCACAAATCCATATTGTAAATTGAAATATTCACTCTGTATCAGCTCACTCATTCACGCTGTAGATTATAGACTTATAATAATAAGTATTTAACGGAGCATTTAGTCAAATTATTGCTTCAGCAGCTGCCTACCAAGACCCAGGTTTGATTTGATTGGCTTACAAGCTACGAGCTCATATGATTGGCATACAGCTTAGGAGGTCTGATATGATTGGATGAGCCGGGGTTTCTACTTTTCACGTTGCTTTAGCGGCAGCGCTACAACAGAACAGCAGCAGCGCCTCCCCCAGAATGTGCCCTGCTGTTACGGTTTACTGTGAATGAGCGGTGCGCATAAGGTGGGGTGCTAAATAACATTAAGGGGTGGACTGGTCTAGCGACACTTACTTATAGTTTGATATAGTGTTATATAGTGTAAACCCCGCAAACAAATTCACTCAAACCATTTAACATACCATAGTTTTAAATTCACTGTTTTGTGATGTCACAAAAACCAACACATACCTGCTTATTCAGCCTACATCGGTTTAACCTACAGCTCACTACAGCTTCATTAACCTAGAGCTCATTACAGCTCCACTGATGCTGAAGTTACAGGAAGTGTTTCAGCCTGCTTTTTGAAATAGGCAGCCAATCAGAACAGAGCTCATTTACATCTGTCAGTCATAAAGGCACAAATGTTAAAATATCTTTTAAAGATAATTCTACAAAGATGGGTACTGGTCCTGTCTGGTGCATGAGGCCAAACTGTAATGACTGGTTGAACACTGTGCTCTGTTTATAATATCGTAGGTTTGTAATGAGTCTACTTGCTGGTTTGACATTCATCTCCAGTCTGTTATGTTTATTTATCATATCCTATTTAAACCTGCATATGGGCCACACTCGTGAGTCTGTGATGGTTGAGCCCTCTATATGGACTCTCCCCAGAAACTGATAACGCAGCTCTGTTGCAGCTCTTTCATTGGTGGGTTAAACACGTTTTTGGTGAAAGTAGTTCAGACTCGGCAGGGACTTTTCCAGACTGGTTTGATCACTTCATGGTTGTGGTGTCACCTGGCTCACACTAACTCTCCAAACCTAAACAGAGTGGTGTTTTGTTTGCTTGCCGCAGGTGTCAATGACAGAAGTTCTGAAAGCTTGAAGCTTCCAGTTGTGATGACCACAGAAAGAAGTGAAATCAGTCCATGTCAGTAAATATTATTCCACACTAATGATGCTTTTAAAGTTGATGATTCAGATTTTATATTAGCATGAGTTAGAAATGACTGTATTAATAAGTACTGTGTTATTATGTATAATAATAATATAAAATCGGGAAACATAAAAGGGTCTCTAAAACCTTTGAGAATGAAAAGAAAGCAGAAAGAGAATTGATCATGTGACCCAGGTGGCAGTCAGTAAACAAATGCTACTGAGCCTGAGAGTCATCTACTCATCACAGGCCTCTCAGAAAGTCTCTCAGAACATCAAGATGCAATATCTAGAATGTACAGATGCTGTACGTACAGATAACGTACAGTTTTACCATCAGTACCGCTAATGTGAAAAACATCTTGATGGTGGAGCTCTTGGGACTTTCCAAAAGCAGTTTTACCCGGCCCTGCTCAGTTCATCACACCAAACCACACTTAAACCTGTTTCCTGGAGTTCCTCACTGCTTGGTTGCTGTAATTGGTGACAGGTTCTGTTGTAGAGCTTAACATCTTCACTGTGAGCACTCCTATCACAGTTGGATGTTGCCATATGGGTTTATCTCTTTCTTTGAGAGCAGTGAAGAAAACAGCCTAACAAACAACCAATCCAACGTTTTCATGGACAAATACTGTACAAAGCAAATGAGTGACATCTAGTGGCTGACAATGTATATTACACTATCTAGTGACGAAGCTTTGGAACTGAAACTCCTCAGGAGAAGCTGACTGCAGTACACTGCACACAAATAAAATATCATTCTACTAAATTTCATAAAATCAGATACAAATATTTTGAAAAGCAGCTTACAGTAGGTCTATATATTTATACTGACCAAGTCTGAGTTGGCACGTGTAGACCTACTGTGAGCTGGCACCTATAGACCTACTGTAAGTTGACACCTATAGACCTACTGTAAGTTGACACCTATAGACCTACTGTAAGATGGCACCTACAGACCTATTGTAAGTTGGCACATGTAGACCTACTGTGAGTTGACACCTATAGACCTACAGTAAGGTGGCACCTATAGACCTACAGTAAGGTGGCACCTGCAGACCTATGAGTTAGCATGTACACACCTACTGTAAGATGGCACCAATAGACCGACTATGAGTTGGCATCTATAAACTTACTGTAAGCTGGCAACTAAAGACCTTCTGTGAGTTGGCACATATAGACCTACTGTGAGCTGGCACCTATAGACTTACAGTAAGGTGGCACCTATAGACCTATGAGTTAGCATGTACAGACCTACTGTAAGATTGCACCTATAGACCGACTATGAGCTGGCACCTATAGACCTACAGTAAGGTGGCACCTATACACCTATACGTTAGCACGTACAGACCTACTGTAAACTGGCACCTACAGACCTATTATAAGATGGCACCCTTCGGCCGACTATGAGTTGGCATCGATAGACTTACTATAAGCTGGCACCTACAGACCTATTGTAAGTTGGCACCTATAGACCTACTGTGAGTTGACACCTGTAGACCTACAGTAAGGTGGCACCTCCAGATCTATGCATTAGCACGTACAGACCTACTGTAAGATGGCACCTATAGGCAGACTATGAGTTGGCATCTATAAACTTACTGTAAGCTGGCACCTACAGACCTTCTGTGAGTTGGCACATATAGACCTACTGTAAGCTGGCACCTTGGTCCAGTCAGATATTTTCAAATTGCCCAACGTATACAATATCTGTTTTTTTGAAGAAGACTTCTACTAAACCATGAAACAAAGGTGACACCTGGTGGTCAAACAAACAAAGTGCAGTTAATACTCTACTGCATTCTAGCGCAGCTGTTTATAACCTCAGTCCTGGTGACCCAACACTGTACTCATTTACATGCTTTCTATTCAGCTGACCTGTTTCACCTCACTCTCTAATGTAAACAAGCTTGGTGTGTTTTGGGTCAGCTGTGTAGAGCAGGAGTAGAGAAAACACAAAGGTGTGAGCTGACCTGCTCTCCTGGGAGTGGATGGTGCAGAGCACCGAGAAACTGTAGAACAGACTCAGTCTATACCACAGTACCTACATTTAGAGCTTAGAGTTATACACTCCACCTAATGAGGAACTGTAGAACAGACTCAGTCTATACCACAGTACCTACATTTAGAGTTTAGAGTTATACACTCCACCTAATGAGAAACTGTAGAACAGACTCAGTCTATACCACAGTACCTACATTTAGAGCTTAGAGTTATACACTCCACCTAATGAGGAACTGTAGAACAGACTCAGTCTATACCACAGTACCTACATTTAGAGCTTAGAGTTATACACTCCACCTAATGAGGAACTGTAGAACAGACTCAGTCTATACCACAGTACCTACATTTAGAGTTTAGAGTTATACACTCCACCTAATGAGACACTGTAGAACAGACTCAGATTTTATTGGAATAACCAGTAAGAACTCCGTTTAGACAAATTTATTTTCTTCCTCTATGTGGACTGAACATTAATTGACCCATTTTGGTATCATTACTATATTCTGTAATTACTATAAGCCCTATATTTGACACATTTTGCTTTTTTTACATGTGGTTTTCTATATAGAAAACAATGGTTTTACTTTGTGTATCAGTAACAATACCGTGATAATTCTAATAACTAATGATTTTGATCATGATAACGATAGGAATGTAACAGTATGAACACTTTTAATCGTTCTTATTATGTGTTTTTATTGAGATGGCAGGGTTTCCTGAGCAAACAAATGTCTACTGCTCAGATTGACAGGATTTTAAAACATTATTTTCTCATTTGTCCAAAACATGCACACAGGAATATAAGCCAACATGAAAATAAAATATCCAGTATGAAAAAAGAGCCTGTTAGGCAAAAAGACTCTGAGACCGACGTGTGCAGAAATAAAAACCAGAAACAGTTTATTTACAAACAGGCGATCTCAGCAAGCACCAGTAAACAGAGAAACAACGGGAGAAACTAAATCAGAGTCAGAGACAGGCTGAGGTCAGAACCAGATAATACAAGCAGCGAGCAAGTTTAAAGGAATAGACCGAAGAGGAAAACCAGAGTGTGAAAGCAGGGATACGAGCCGGGGAGTCACAGCACGAGCAAAAGGGAATAAGCGAAAGAGTAGGAAACTAGAATGAAACAACGAGAGAAGTAAACGCTCAGAATTGCTAAACAATGTTTGGCAAAGCTTCGAAGGGAACACAAGAAAGCCATGGCCTTAAATACAAACAGTAATTGGACACAGCTGAATTAGAACTCTGGTGATCTAGAGCGAATCAGAGAATCAGAACAGGGGCGCATGGACATGACGTCATCGAGCGTGGCCCTCTGGGAAGTGGAGTCCCGAAGAGCGGGGAAGCCGGTGAGACCCGGAGGCGTGACAGAGCCTAAAATCATAGTGTCAGAAAGTTAATATGTCCATATGATCGGGAAGTCACAGATGTTTGGGACTGTTTGAGATCAAATGGTTTTAATAACATAAAACCAATTTGGTTAAATATGAATGTACAAAATTATACATATATATAATTGTTTTCTCAATGAGTTGGATACAAACTGCTGGTCATGTCATGGGGTGGGGGTGGGGGGCGAATAAATAAGTACAGAGAACTAAGAGCTGGACCACCAGAACAACCAACCAAGAGACCAAGCAAGCCCCAAGGCAACAACTGGGAGTGTAAATACACAAGGACTAACGAGGAATACCTGGGATAGGGGCGGAGCCACAAACTAGGGACTGGTGAGGGGCATGACCAGAGACAAACAGGGACAGGACAAGGCAGGATGGACAGTATGCCGTAGCATAACTGTGATAAAGTCCACCAAACTTCCTGACTCAGGCTGTTCTCTGTTCTATCGGGCTCGATCTGATTGGTTTATCTGTCTTCCATTAAAACCACGAGACTCCCTGCGGCACTGCGGTTCAGACTGACGCGAAGCAGACCGAAATTCCTTTAACAGTCGAGTGACATAGCCTTTCACCAAGTTTCACCAAATTCAGAGCTTTTAAAGAGACAACAATCACAAACTCTTTCACAAGCCTCAGTGATAATGCAGGAGGAGACGACAGTTAGTGTTCAACCTGACCTCCCGAGTCTGACCGCACCTCAACTAACTTACTGCTCTGGAGAGAGAAAGAACAGTGGGGACGTTCAGTAAACCGCAGTGAAAATGAGGATCTCTGATCTGTGGTTCTCTGGAGGCCTTATTTAACAGACAGAAGAAAGAAAGAAAGACTTGATGTTTGGCTGTACGCGTATCAAACGTCTTCCCACAAACGTCTTTCCAGAAAGCACCATGAAATGATCCTGGGGGTTTGAATCGAAGCCCATCTAATCCCCTGAAACATCAGCCGGTTATACTCTGATTCCACTGCAGCTCAGACGGTAAATACTGAATGTACAGTATCAGTACCGTATGGACTCTTCCCTCTAATCCAGAGGACCTGATTTAATCCAGAGGACCTGATTTAATCCAGAGGACCTGATTTAATCCAGAGGACCTGATTTAATCCAGAGGACCTGATTTAATCCAGAGGATGTGATTTAATCCAGAGGACCTGATTTAATCCAGAGGACCTGATTTAATCCAGAGGACCTGATTCCTACTTGGAACATGTTTTATTATGAACACAGCAGGAAACCACTTCTAGCAGGCAGGTCACTCCCATCCACACACTTCCCCTTTATGGTAAACACTAACCCACACTAACCAAACCCACAACCCAACACATAACCCAGCTCCAAAAACACCATCCAAATCCCCATCTAAATCCCCATCTAAACCCCCATCTAAACCCCATCTAAATCCCCATCTAAATCTCCATCTAAATCCCCTGCTGCACATGCTGGTCTGGACCTTCTCCTCCAGTCTGAAACGTCCTTTGATCTGAATTCAGAGCTGATAAACAGATTTACAGCTCAAAATCAGCTAATAATCACAATACAGTCATAGATAGACAGATAGACAGATAGACAGACAGATAGATAGACAGCTCTGCTGTCTGACCAGAAGGTCATGAAGGGGGTGTGAGGTATTGTCCAGGGTAGCAGTGAGTTTGTTAAGTGAGGCTGATAGGAGGCCCTGTGCTCGCCTCTGTTTACCATATGAGTAATACCATCAGAAACCAGACCGTAATACATATACTAGCAGACCAATAACCATAAATATGAAACATACTGTTATATCTCTGTACCTGACTGACCCAACAGCCACCACTACAGACATCCAGCGAGCAGTGGTGTCCTCCACGAGTCATCCTGTTAGTGCAGCACCATCGGCAGACGGCTGCACCACGCAGGACTACATGCACACAGACCGTTACCACGACTGTCCCTAACACCACGTCACCGTCACCAAAGACTGCAGTGGTGTCGTACCAGACTGTCATGGAGGGACTCAGAATGGCAGCGGGTCATCTTCAGTGACGAGTCCCGCTTTAGTCTTGGTGGAGACGCCCAACGAATCAGTGTGTGGAGGCACCATGGTCAGCACCGAGATGAACGGTTTGCTGTCACACGTCCAGAAGGCCTGGTGTCCCTCCACCTCCACCCCTACCGCACCATCTGCAGGAACTGTGTGAGGATGTTCAAGCTGCATGGGATGGATTATCACAGGACGCCATTAGGAACCTCTACAGCTCCATACCGAGACGTCTGGCGTGTTGGGTTAGCAAACACGGCGGCCCAACGCCATACTGAGAGACAGACTTCTGTATGTGTAGCTCAATAAATATTGATCATATCAGTCTAAATTTATCACCAGTTATTACATAAACAAGGCTAGCATTAAGGTTTTGACTAGCGTTCATTCGTCTGTTTGCTCAGCAAGTAGACTATAAGAGCCAAGACTATCAGAGCAACGCCAAGCTGATTATTATGGACGCCCTTATCAATAACTGCCCTGATAGCACATTTGATGGCACACAGAGCAGGTAGAGGAGAATTTCTCTGGAGGTCAGTACTGATAGCGGTCACTCTTTACATATCTGGGGTGGCCATAGGTCACACTACGATGGGACTGGCCCCTCTTGGCTGTGCCCGTTATCAAGCACAAAACTATAAAGAATATCCAGATGTTTTATCTGATTATATACTGAATACAGTAAATGATTTAATACGGCGCTAATTTGCATTACAACCTCTTAGAGCAGCTCCCCGTGTCCCAGTGCTGAGTACAGTACACAGTGCTTCCTGGGAATGTCCTTATCTACATAACACATATCAGTAAAATCCTTATTTCTGATATTTATGGAAGCTCTCTTTCTGCATCGGCTGTTGAAATACGATGTAGAGTTAAAGTGTGACATCTAGTGGCTGTGAGTGTATATTACACTGTACAGTGATTAAAGAACCAGATAGTGATTAAACAGACCTAAAGAACCAGGAAGAAAGTTAATCTGGGAGAGGAGGGGAAGATCTTGGCTGGATGAGACAGAGGAGAGGCTTTGATCCTGCTAGAAGAAGTGTTCTGTATTTGCGGTAAACTCACGACCGATCAAGCTAACTAATCCACAGCCCAGTGCAAAACCACACAAACTGAAAGGGTCACCCACACTGAGATTAGTTTAGCTAAGGTTTAGAGTTTAATCCAAGTTTAAACCTGAACGGGTCACATGGGCTCTTAAACTCCTTTGCTGTGTCCTTGTATCTTGGCTATGGAGCTGGTGTTGAGGGACCACGCGATGTTCTCTGTGATTTCTACAGCAGAGCCAATGATGTTCGGGGGGGGAGGGGATGATGTCCGTAAGAACATCTGCTAGCTGATCGGCACGTTCTCTGAGCACTCTGCCGGGAATGCTGGGTTCACTCTGAGCAGAGTTTTCCTCACGTAGGTGCGCTTTGCCTCTCTGATGGCCCGGGAGAGCTTGGCTCTGGCTGTTCTGAGGCCAGCTTTAACCCCTGACTTGAATGCCTTGTCACGAGCTCTCAGCAGCACACGCACCTCTGCAGTTATCCATGGTTTCTGGTTGGGGTGGGTTGTGATGACCTTGGAGACAGTAACATCGTCAATGCACTTGCTGATGTAGCCAGTCACTGACTCTGTATACTCCTCCAGGTTGATGGAATCACCAGATGTTGCAGCTTCTTTGAACATCTCCCAATCAGTGTGCTCAAAACAGTCCTGAAGAGCAGATACAGCACCTGGGGGCCAGGTCTTCACATGCTTCCTGTCTTAACTAGCGTCACCTCTCTTTAATTACCTTTAGCTAATCTTAGCTAGCGTCACCTCTCTTTAATTACCTTTAGCTAATCTTAGCTAGCGTCACCTCTCTTTAGTTACCTTTAGCTAATCTTAGCTAGCGTCACCTCTCTTTAGTTACCTTTAGCTAATCTTTGCTAGCGTCACCTCTCTTTAGTTACCTTTAGCTAATCTTGACTAGTGTCACCTCTCTTTAATTACCTTTAGCTAATCTTGGCTAGCATCACCTCTCTTTAGTTACCTTTAGCTAATCTTTGCTAGCGTCACCTCTCTTTAGTTACCTTTAGCTAATCTTGACTAGTGTCACCTCTCTTTAATTACCTTTAGCTAATCTTGGCTAGCATCACCTCTCTTTAATTACCTTTAGATAATCTTAACTAGCCTTACCTCTCTTTAATTACCTTTAGCTAATCTTAGCTAGCCTTACCTCTCTTTAATTACCTTTAGCTAATCTTAACTAGCGTCACCTCTCTTTAATTACCTTTAGCTAATCTTGACTAGCGTTACCTCTCTTTAATTACCTTTAGCTAATCTTAACTAGCTTATCTTTAGTGTGTCCTGATGGTCTGTAGTGTGTTGTGATGGTCTGTAGTGTGTCGTGGTGGTCTGTAGTGTGTCGTGACGGTTTGTAGTGTGTCCTGATGGACTGTAGTGTGTCCTGATGGTCTGTAGTGTGTTGTGATGGTCTGTAGTGTGTCCTGATGGTCTGTAGTGTGTCCTGATGGTCTGTAGTGTGTCCTGATTGTCTGTAGTGTGAGATGGTAGTCTGTAGTGTGTTGTGGTGGTCTGTAGTGTGTTGTGATTGTCTGTACTGTGTTCTGGTATGCAGGGTTTTTGGTGTTCGGGTGCGAGGGGCTGAAAGCTGCTGCTACCCAGATACTGCAGGGTCAGAGTGTCAGTTATAACCCTATTGGCTGATTTACTGAGAGTCTCAGTTAGAGAGTGGGAGAATCAGAGAGGCTGTGTTCAGTCTGCACTCACTCATGTAGGCGTTGACTTCCTCTTTGCTGATCAGAATGAAGCTGTGTTTGATTCTCCTCTCTGCAGTTCTCATCCACACACAGGCTAAATGTGAGTACATGTTCCAGTGTTCAGTAGTGAGCTGTAGTGTTCGGTAGTGAGCTGCAGTGTTCAGTAGTGAGCTGTAGTGATCAGTAGTGAGCTGCAGTGTTCAGTAGTGAGCGGTTGTGTTCAGTAGCTGTAGTACTGTACTAGTACTGGAGTGGAGAATCTGGAGGTGGTGTTCACCTGGTGGTTCTGATTAGAGAACTGAGACAGCTGGAGAGATTACTGAGAGCAGTGTTGAGTTAACTAGCTGGTGTGAGGTTTCTGTGTTTGTTGTGCAGTCTGTTGAGGAAGTTTTGTTTTTTTTGGTATTAAATCACTTTAAAATACCTCTACTAATAATGAAGTACTGTATGTCACACCTGTATTTAAAATCCACCTTCGTGTTCTGGAGTGTGGGGATTCAATGAGAAGTAAATGAACTACAGGCGGTGATGAATTAATAAAACCTGAATTAACAGTTTAACCAGATTGTAGTAGTTTATTACGCCTCACAGTGACGCTGTGGATCAAACACCTCCAGAACAGATCACAGACGAAACAGGAGAGAAAGAGGCAGAACTCACTCATCCTGTCTGTAGACCAGTGTTAGTGAGTGAGTGTTAGTGTGTGTGAGAATGTTAGTGAGTGTATGAGAGTGTTAGTGTGTTAGTGTGAGTGTCAGTGTGTGTGTTAGTGTGAGTGAGTGTCAGTGTGTGTGTGTTAGTGTGAGTGAGTGTTAGAATGTTAGTGAGTGTTAGTAAGTGTGTGAGAGGGTTACTGTGTGTGTGCGTGTTAGTGAGTGAGTGTTAGCGTTTGTTAGTGTGTGTTAGTGTGAGTGAGTGTCAGTGTGTGTGTTAGTCTGAGTGTCAGTGTGTGTGTGTTAGTGTCTTTTAGTGTGTGTGAGAATGTTTGTGAGTGTTAGTGAGTGTGTAAGAGTGTTAATGTGTGTGTTAGTGAGTGAGTGTTAGCGTTTGTTAGTGTGAGTGTCTGTGTGTGTTAGTGTGTGTGAGAATGTTAGTAAGTGTTAGTGAGTGTGTAAGAGTGTTAGTGTGTGTGTGCGTGTTAGTGAGTGAGTGTTAGCGTTTGTTAGTGTCTGTTAGTGTGATTGAGTGTCAGTGTGTGTGTTAGTCTGTGTGTGTTAGTGTCTGTGTGTGTTAGTGTGTGTGAGAATGTGTGTTAGTGAGTGTGTGAGAGTGTTAGTGTGTTTGTTAGTGTGAGTGCGTGTCAGTGTGTGTGTTAGTGTGAGTGTCTGTGTGTGCTAGTGTGAGTGAGTGTTAGAATGTTAGTGAGTGTTAGTGAGTGTGTTAGAGTGTTAGTGTGTGTGTTGGTGAGAGTGTTAGTGTGTGTGTGCGTGTTAGTGAGTGAGTGTTAGCGTTTGTTAGTGTGTGTTAGTGTGAGTGAGTGTCAGTGTGTGTGTGTTAGTGTGAGTGTCAGTGTGTGTGTTAGTGTCTGTGTGTGTTAGAATGTTTTTGGGTGTTAGTGAGTGTGTAAGAGTGTTAGTGTGTGTGTTAGTGTGAGTGTCTGTGCGTTATTGTGAGTAAGTGTTAGAATGTTAGTGAGTGTTAGTGAGTGTGTGAGAGTGTTAGTGTGTGTGTTAGTGTGAGTGGGTGTCAGTGTGTGTGTGTGTTAGTGTGCGTGTCTGTGTGTGTTAGTGTGTGTGAGAATGTTAGTGAGTGTTAGTGAGTGTGTAAGAGTGTTAGTGTGTGTGTTAGTGAGAGTGTTAGTGTGTGTGTGCGTGTTAGTGAGTGAGTGTTAGTGTTTGTTAGTGTGTGTGCTGACGTTCTGTTCTTCTTTCCTCAGCTAAACACACATACCTTGCGTTACTCCTGTGCTCTGATAGAGATGCAGATAATAAGAGGATATATGGACTGGATGGAGAAGAGTCGTGGCACGCTGACTTCACTCAGAAGAGAGGAGTGGACACATGGCCGCAGTTTGCAGATCCTGGAGGCTACACAGAAGAAACCTATGAGTCGGCTGTTACTAATATGAAAACCTGTAAACAGAACTTGGCTGTTTGTGTAAGAGCTACCAAGAACCCTGCGGAACCGCTGAGTAAGACATCCCCATCACTACACCACACGGTGTCAGTAGAAGCAGACCGAGATCAGTTATCAAATATCAAATATAAACAAATATCATCCACATAGTAACTCAGATCCAGTCTGTCCTGGAACAGTTCTGGGAAAGGGTTAGTACAGTGCGGAAACTGGATTCAGCACCGAGCAGTCAGATGTGATTTCTTGTATTGAATGGGGTCAAAGCTATTGATTACCTTCTGATCAGGTTCTGTGAATATTAATATTACACTGCAGGATGAAGTGATGTGTCCTGTAATAATAGAGTTATTTTAAACACAGTTCTGTCTGAATTCACACTGAAAAAAATGATGTGTTGGATTTACTTAAAAAAAATCAAGGCAACGTTTTGCATGCAGCTTTTTAAGTAGATTTAACATGAAGGGTTTTTAAGTAAGTTGAACCAAACAACTTTTGTTTCACCAACTTAACTGTTAGGTTCATTCAACTTGAAATATTATGTCAGGCCCACTCCAAGAAATCAAGTTAATTTAACATAAAAAAACAAGTTGATCTTACTTAATGTAATCAATTTAAAGTCAATAAAAATACTGGCTTGTGCAAAACAACAGAATGCACTTATCGAATACATTCATACCCTAACAATTAATACTTACAAATAACAAAAATACATTTAACAATACAGGAAAATACCAAGACCTATTCAAGGCAAGTTCCTGAAATACCTGCCTACTGTATTTTTGAAGTGCAACCTCTGATGCAAAGAATTTTCCAAAATTGAACAAAATGCACACAAAAAAAAACAATAATAAGAATAAATGTCAGTCCTCCTTAAACATTCAATATGATATATTAGTCTTGAAATATATACAGTACAAAAATAATC
Organism: Prochilodus magdalenae; assembly: GCA_024036415.1. Lineage (NCBI taxonomy): Eukaryota > Metazoa > Chordata > Actinopteri > Characiformes > Prochilodontidae > Prochilodus > Prochilodus magdalenae. The sequence continues at coordinate 19,346 of JAMWET010000586.1, forward strand.
CATGTTTTGTGGCCTAAAACAATAAAAAACAAGTAATTCTTCTGAAACTTCCAGGGAAAAAAAGATTAAAAGTCTGATTTGTCTTAGCATTTGTTTTTTTTCCCATCTGCAACCACTGACACAAAAACAAATTAATTGGTGCTAAAATCTTACAAAATTATAAAAAAAATACCCCCCCCCCCCAAAAAAAAGAAAGATGAAACTTCTTTTTCCAGCCTTATAAAACAGTCAATGCAAACCAACAAATAGCTATTCCTTTCGAAATCAGTGTGTCAGTGCAAACAGTACAACACCTTATATAATAACCCAAAGCAGGCCCTGAGTCAATGATGGAATAGACCAAGTAGCATGGAAGATGACCTTTACTGGCCAGTTACTCCACCTAAATAGAAAAAAAACAATGAATAACAGTTAGCAGAGTTTGATAAACCGTGCTAAAGTGTTTAACAAAAAAGAACTATAGTTAAGCAAAGGTGCAGACTCTTACAAAAATCAGTATAAAGATATTACAAAAGTTGAAGAAAAAATGAATAATCATTGTAATACTGGTAGTCCAAAGTCCCCAAAGCCCCAAAACCTGACAGACAGTAATCTCACAAAGAAAAAAAAAACAGGCTTCTCCCCAAAGTTTGACAAAACGAAACATTTCAAGAGTAACAGCGAAACAACACATACATGCTAACACACAGTGCTTCAGATACATCTTTTATTTTTTAATAATCAAACCAATGTAAAGAAACCTGGCTGACACTAACTCGGCTACAGTTGAGTAAAAGTTCTTAGCCTACTTTGCAACGGGCCGAAGCAGCTCACAGGACAAATAATGATAAAACAGGCATCTTCGAATCAATAACACTAAAGTAGAGTAGTATTATTATCAAACCATACACAAGACTATATCATCATAAACTGTGGTTAAAAACCATTAGCTAACTGATACCTGGATTTAGCAAACTAGATAAATCATTTAAATCGTAACTCTAACTAGCTAGCGGGCTAGCTGACTAGCTAACGCTAGCTTGCCTAGCATAGTTAGTCGCAACAGCGCCATGAAAACAATTAACACCGTCAAAACATGATAGTAATTAGCAAAAAACAGGTACATCTAAATAAAACAAGGACCACTTTATTTTACATTGCGGTGCCTTACCTGAAAAACAGCTCTGAAGTGTGTTGCTGCGATGTGGCCAAAGCTAGCGTGAAAAATTCAAATAAAGGATGTGACGTAGGTCTTCTTCCTCTCCTTCTGAGAGATGAATGAACGTGACTTGACAAGAAGTTGAAACAATATACTTTCACTAAACGTATTTACCTGAGTTCAGATGAATAATAACATTCCTGAATTGCATATATTTATTTATATGAAGTACAGCTAAAATACCTACACGTTTTTACCGCTTGGTCGTCGGTCAGGCACAAAAAAAAAAAAAAGTGGGTAACCCTGGATCTGCTGAACGTCTCCCGGTGTTGCTCTACACCCATCACAATGTGCTGTGTGAACCCGGAGACCGTACGCAGATGCAGGGATTGTTCTGAAAGCCCAGCTGTGACTATCAGGTCCACTGGGAAGTAGTGAATTCTGATGAGCAACTGGGGACAAAGTAATTCATTTATCAGTGGGTCGTGCAGTCAGTTTGAAGAGTAGTAGAACCGGGAACTAGGCAAGAAAAAAATTATCTGGTGGGGAAGCAGTGAACAAACAAGCCACGGTACTTAACAATAACAGCAGCTTCTACTAAAAACGTAGGTACAGGTAATATTAGCTTTACTTCATAATAAAATAAATAATATGCAATTCATGGAATGTTTATTATTCATCTGAACTCAGGTAATTACGTTTTTATATGAAAGTATATTGGTTTCAACTTTCATTGTCAAGTCACGTATCATGTTCTCTCGTCAGTAGGCTAGGAAGAAGGCCCTAAACGTCACATTCCTTTAGTTATGAATTGTTGGGGCGCTAGGCTGATGTGGCCGGACACGATCGCGCGACGACACTTCAAGGAGCTGTGATTGTTTCGTTACGAGGATGAGGCACCGGAGGCAATGAGGGGTGTGGTAAAATTAAAGTGGGTCCTTTTTTGGGGTGTGTTTTATGTTTAGGATGTACCTGTTGTTTGATTGCGATGAATGGTACTATCAGTGTGTTTTGGAGCGGTGTTGGAGATTGTTTTCATGGCCTGTTTGCGGAGCTTAACTATGCTAGCTAAGCTAGCGTTTAGCTATGTCAGACTAGCCCTCTAGCTAGTTTAGAGTTACGATTTATAATGATTTATCTAGTTTGGTTTTAAATCCAGGATTATCAGTTAGCATGATGGGTTTTTTAACCACAGTTTTATGATGATATAGTCTTGTGTATGGTTTGATAATAAGTACTACTCTACTTTAGTGTTATTGATCCGAAGATGCCTGTGGTTTGAGTCGATTAGTTGTCCTGTGAGCTGGCTAGTCGGCCCGTTGCGAAAAGGTAGGTAAAGAACTTTTACTCAACTGTAGCCGATTAGTGTCAGCCAGTTTTCTTTACATTGGTTTGATTATTTAGATAATAATGATGTTGGTATCTGAAGGCACTGTGTGTTAGACATGGTATGTTTTTGTTTCGCTGTTTCCTCTTGAAATGTTTCGTTTTGTCAAACTTTTGGGGATAAGCTGGTTTTTTTTTTTCTCCAATTGTGAAGATTTACTTGTCCATGTCCAGGTTTGTGGGGCTTTTTGGGGGGACTTTGACTGACCAGTTATTACCAATGATTTATTCATTTTTTCTATCAGCTTTTTGTAATATCTATTTATACTGATTGTTTGTAAGAGTCTGCACCTTTGCCCTAACTATAGTGTCTTTTTTTTTAAAGACACTTTAGCACGGTTATACATCAAACTGCCGGGCTAACTGTTATTCAATTGTTTGTTTTCTATTTAGGCGGAGTTAACTGGGGCCAGTAACAGGTCATTCTTCACATGCTACTGTGGTCTATTCCGGGTCAATGACATCAGGGCCTGCTTTGGGTTAATTATATAAGGTGTTGTGTACTGTTTTGCACTGACACAACTGCTTTCGAAAGGAATAGCTATGTTGTTGGTTTGCATTGAACTTTTGTGTTATAAGGCTGGAAAAAGAAGGTTTCGTGCTTTTCTTTTTTTTTTGGGGGGGGGGGGGGGGGTATTTTTTTTTTATAGATTTTTGTACAATTTTAGCACCTTATAATTTGGTTTTTTGTGTCAGTTGGTTGCAAGATGGGAAAAAAAAACACACATGCTGAAGGACAAATCATTACTTTTAATCTGTTTTTTTTCCCTGGAAGTTTTTCAGAAGACAATTACTTTGTTTTTTATTGTTTTATTTAAGGCCACAAAACAATGGATTTAATTTTTGTCACTGATATATATTTCAAGAAGACTAATGTAGTCATATTGAAATGTGTTAAGGAGGCACTGACATTTATGTCGTCTTATTGTTTTTTTTTTGTGGGTTCATGTTTTTAATTCTTGGAAGAATTCTTTGCATCAAGGTTGCACTTTCAAATAATGACCGTATGGCAGGTTAATTTCAGGAACTCTTGCCATTGAATAGGTCGTTGGGTATTTTTCCTCGTATTGTTAAATGTATTTGTTGGTTATTGTAAGTATTAAAAATGTTTAGGGGTATGGAATGTATTCGATAAGGTGCATTCTGAAAATTGTTTTGGCACAAGCCAGTATTGGTTCATTGACTTTTAAAATTGATTACATTAATTAAGATCACGTTTATGTTTTTTTATGTTGTAAATTAACTTGATTTCTTGGAGTTTTTTGGGTTGGTTTTGTTGGGGGGGTGTGTGTGTAGTTGTTTTGGTTGTTTTTGTTTGGTTATTGGGTTG
>JAMWET010000587.1:0-24984 GCA_024036415.1 Prochilodus magdalenae
TGCTGCTGCTTATAGATGTTTCCATTTCATGATTAATAACACTTACAGATTCCTGAGGCAGATCTAGCTAATTTCACAAACTGGCATCATATGAGTTCATACACCTGTTAGCAATGTGTGTGGCTGACACCCCTAGTCACTCAGTAATAGGAATGTTCTCTAAAGTGTTGGTAGAAATGGGGTATCCGAGGATGAGGGCAGTGATGCAGTGCTCATGTCTGAGTACTTTGCCCATTATACGAGTGTAGGTTTGTTTAGCTGTGGACATATTAAATACAGACCAAGTAGCAAAAAGACATCCTGTGGAACTTTCAGCATGCATGTGTGAGATGTGAGAGATATCTACATCACCACAGCAGGAAGAACACTTACATGTTTGTGGAGATCCCCCGTCAATCCCCTCAGCATCACTTTCTGGAGAAATTTTTCTGTTTCTGCTTTACCTCCATAAACATCTGGTCAGGGACAAAGAACTGGGCTTGATGCAAAAAGCCAAAAGAGGGTTTATTTGATACGTCAATAGTCAAACACAACAACCAAAGCAAGGCAATCATAACAGAGTATTGCAGGGTCGAAGATAGTAAGACAGGCAGAGGTCAATAACCAGGAAGTCAAAATAATCAGGCAACAGATCAAAAAGGGGAAGAGCAATAGAGAGTAAGTCGAATTGAGAAAGAGATCAAAACCAGAGCTACAAGCCAAAGACAGTAGAGAAACGCTCAGACTGTGTGCGTGTGTGGGGCTTAAATGCAGACTGGTAATTAATGACAGCTGTGCTAAAACTCGGGGGACCTAGAACGGGCATGATTGGGAGACTGGGGACATGTACATGTGGCGTCAACGAGTAGTGCACTCTGGGAAGTGGAGTCTGGAGGATCGGCGGTGTCAGGAAGACCCAAGGGCATGACACATCTAATAATAAACAGATGCTTTATTAACAGGTGGTCCAACCGACACCCCCTCCAGTAGATCCTCCTGGTAACATCAATGATGTCCAGGACTACTACAGAACTACTACAGTAAAGCACAGACACCTAGAAAACCTACTTAAGCACAGTAATAAAGTACTTCTACTTGGTGACTCCCCACCTCTGCCTGTAACAGACACCCAATCAGAGGTTAGGGGGTCCGTCCTGGATCATCATTCTTGGTCAGTCATCAGTGCAAACACATACTACAGGTAACTCACCAAGAGCTCACACAACTCCATACTCACCTGCCTCCAACTCAACTCATCTTACTCGACCTCTACAATTTGCTATACACTGCATCCACCTGCATTACATCCACACTTCATCACACCCTGACAGACACGACCCCACCACCACACACGCCACTCTTTTTAAAAAAAGATGAAAAGAGAAAGAACAGAATTTTAGTCACCACTGGAAAACAGTGGAACGCATTTCTTGTCTATGTCCATGTGAGCCTAACATGGGTTTAACAATTGGCTGGCGCTTGACGGGCATTTGCAAAGATTTGTCCATGTGTTCTATATGATCCATGTGCGTATTAGGCTGGTGGCAAAAATAAAATATTAAGTAGCTTAAAAATAAATAAGTAAGGCCCACAAACGGCTGTAAATTATAGCAATTAAGTAAAACAAATTAAGCAGCTTAAAGTAAGCTTTTGATATTTTAGATTTAGATATGCTCATGATTTAGCATCCTAAACATTAGACATGTTTGACATTGCACTTTTATATTCAGTTTGTTGTAATACGAAGCTTTATGCACTAATTAAAATATATTTGTAGTGTTTAATTGGTGAAAAACTTAAAAGAGAAAAAAAGCAGATTTAAACCTCAATAATAGTAATGCAGTAAGTTCCCACACTACTATAAACCAGGAATCTGCCAGTATCAACATATACAGTGTAACTTCTCGTCTGGAAATTAAATCATACGTCACTTCTTTCTCCAGCCAGTTTCCACTTGCACTCTTGCAAAGTTTTCACTTTGTAATGTATTAGCACCTAGCTAATAGTGGTTATTCGTCACATGTCAACTCTGGGCTGAGTGCTACTCAGAACACATTCAAGTAACAGTGTTACTGTGCATGTTGCAGTTGTCTGTGAATCCTCCACTAAACACTTCTAGCTTAACTATAACTACTGTAGCAGGGGTTTCTTAAACTGTCAGTGAAGCACAGTCAGTCAGTGTGATTGATGACAGACAAAGGAGGGTTAAAAGAAAGACCAGTAAACGACTTCACAGGAGCTTATTTAGAAAAGTATTTATAACTTATATAAACATATACGTTGGAAATGTGCTGGTAAAATGCCCCAGCAACACCACACACCAAAGACCATCACACAAACAACCAGCTAAACCACATGCGTTTCATTCTAAACCTCTTTAGACGTGTTGTCAGATACTTTTAAGGTTTTTACTTTTAAGGTTCCTCCCCCAATTACAGCATTCCAGGATTCTGTTTGATCAAAGGTCCTGACATAAGCATCTTAAAGATGAGCAGAAAAATCAGCAGGCACTTTATTATATCACACTACCACAAAACAGTAGTTTATCACAGCAGCTATGGAATTCCCCGTGTTAATATCAGCTCAGTCAGGAAAGTCTCTGGTCTGTCTGCACCTTATCATGCGTTTCTGACCAGTGATTCTGAGATCAACTACCTGGCAGTAAAACCCAAGACCTTTTTGAGTTTGTGAAGATGAGTGTCAAGTTATCCGTTTGTGTGACGATGGACAAACAGACTGACCGCGCAGTGAACTAAAAGTAAGGCACAGTTTATTAAACAGGTTTGTACCAAACACAGCAACACCAAGAACAAGGAAATACAATCAAGGGCTAAACTGAGTCAGAGTCAATAAACAGGCAGGAGTCAAACCAAGCAGACAATCAGACCAGGCAGAAGTACCAAAGGGGATTAACCAGAAGAGTAAACCAGAGGATCAAAATAGAGTCATGGGATGGGTTATGGGAAATGGAGTCCAGGAGATCGGAGGTCAGAGGAGAACCAGCAGGCATGATAATTTGATTCATACAGGTGCTGGTCATAAAATTAGAATATCATGAAAAAGGTGATTTATTTCAGTAACTCCATTCAAAAAGTGAAACTTGTATATTATATTTCACACAGACTGATATATTTCAAGTGTTTATTTTTTACAATTTTGATGATTATAACAGACAACTAATGAAAAACCCAAATTCAGTATCTCAGAAAATTAGAATATTGTGAAAAGGTTCAATATTGAAGACACCTGGTGCCACATTCTAATCAGCTAATTAACTCAAACACCTGCAAAGGCCTTTAAACGGTCTCTCAGTCTAGTTCTGTAGGCTACACAATCATGGGGAAGACTGCTGACATGACAGTTGTCCGAAAGACGACCACTGACACCTTGCACAAGGAGGGCGAGACACAAAAGGCCATTGCTAAAGATGCTGGCTGTTCACAGAGCTCTGTGTCCAAGCACATTAATAGAGAGGCGAAGGGAAGGAAAAGATGTGGTAGAAAAAAGTGTACAAGCAATAGGGATAACCGCACCCTGGAGAGGAGTGTGGAACCAAACCCATTCAAAAATGTGGGGGAGATTCACCAATAGTGGACTGCAGCTGGAGTCAGTGCTTCAAGAACAACCACGCACAGACGTATGCAAGACATGGGTTTCAGCTGTCGCATTTCTTGTGTCAAGCCACTCTTGAACAAGAGACAGCGTCAGAAGCGTCTCGCCTGGGCTAAAGACAAAAAGGACTGGACTGCTGCTGAGGGGGCCAAAGTTCTGTTCTCTGATGAAAGTAAATTTTACATTTCCTTTGGAAATCAAGGTCCCAGAGTCTGGAGGAAGAGAGGAGAGGCACAGAATGCACGTTACTTGAGGTCCAGTGTAAAATTTCCACAGTCAGTGATGGTTTGGGGTGCCATGTCATCTGCTGGTGTTGGTCCACTGTGTTTTCTGAGTTCCAAGGTCAACGCAGCCGTCTACCAGGAAGTTTTAGAGCACTTCATGCTTCCTGCTGCTGACCAACTTTATGGAGATGCAGATTTCATTTTCCAACAGGACTTGGCACCTGCACACAGTGCCAAAGCTACCAGTGCCTGGTTTAAGGACCATGGTATCCCTGCGCTTAACAGGCCAACAGACTCGTCTGACCTTAACCCCATAGAAAATCTATGACTGATCGACTCCATGCCACGCCGCATTTCTGCAGTAATCCAGGCAAAAGGAGCGCTAACTGAGTATTGAGTGCTGTACATGTTCATACTTTTCAGTTGGCCAATGTTTCTAAAAATCCTTTTTTGTATTGGTCTTGAGTGATATTCTAATTTTTTGAGATACTAAATTTGGGGTTTTTATTAGTTGTCAGTAATAAACATCAAAATTAAAACAAATAAACACTTGAAATATATCAATCTGTGTGTAATGAATGAATATAATATAGAAGTTTCTCTTTTTGAATGGAATTACTGAAATAAATCAACCTTTTAATTATATTCTAATTTTATGATGAGCACCTGTATATTACTGAACTTTGTGTCATGTGGCTTGAGTCCATACCTCTGAACCGCTGATACATATTAATCCAGCTAGATACAGAGAGAGAGAGAGAGAGAGAGAGAGAGAGAGAGAGAGAGAGAGAGAGAGACATTTTAACCAAACATCCAGAAGAACCTGAAGACAGACTACCCAAAATACACCTAAAACCTCCCAGCAGCTCAATACTCACCAACACTCACCAAAAGCACCAACAGCACCCAGAAGAACCAAAATGATGAATATGACAATGATGTAGACACTGCCACCACTCCGTTGAATCTCTAGTTGTTTTGTAAAATTGCCAACCATGACCTGAAAAAAGATGAAAGAAATGAGAGGTAGAGGCAGCTAGTTAAATTAGAAAGAGGGAAAGCTGTTCGGGCTGATAACAGAGTCGTACCTTTAGTGAGTCGATTCTGATTTCAGTTTGATCTCGTCCCAGTATTTTACAGGTGATAGCCGTGGATCTAATATTATCAATCACACACTCAAACTGCTTCTCCTCCTGCAGCCCCCGCACGATCACTTCTTCATTACTCATGTTCAGAGAGTCTGCTGTTTTCTAGTGGGAGAATACAGTGTGAGAGAAAGAGTGAAATAAAAAGAGAGATATAGATTTAATCAGTCTCCTCAGTTATTATAGTAAAGTCAGGCATTAAAGAGTAAGAAAGTGAGATCTCATGATTTAGCTGGTAGGAAAATAAGGCTGTGGTGTTTATAAGGATCACTGACAATCTCCTACACTGTGGTTTAATCACAGTTACGAATACTTGTGTCTGAAATTACTCCTGTAGTGCTGACCCTACCTGTATGGTGACCTGCATATCACTGTCCACTTTAGAGGTGGAGAAGCTGAGGAATTCTGGGTCTGGGAGGTAAGACAGTTTATCTACACAGTCCACTGTTGAGTTTCCCATTTTGAGAGAGACACTGAACTGCTCAGCCCCCATGTTTTCTCTCTGACTGAGAGTGTGGAACCACATATGCTGTGAAGACGTGAAAGATAAACCAGATTTTACCAGATTCATTTTTCAGTGATTGAGTGCTGACTGTGTATGTGACATGGTAAACGACAGTGACTGCACTGAACTCAGTCTAAAAGATGAACACATGTTCATACCTCGCTTGAGTTGAGGGTGATCTGTTTGAGAGATGGATGAACGAGAACCGCATCCACAAACCTCAGATTGTTTCCCAACACTCGGATCTTCCTCCCACCACTGAAAGCAAAGCACCAAACTCTTATTCAGCCAATCAGAGACGTATTTCATAACAGCCTAGGCGGGACTGATGGTGACTAAGCCGATGAATTCTGAAAACTAGAAATGATACAGAAGTAAGTGAGAGCTGTGCTTTAGCTAACCGAGACACGCTGGTCCTGTTTCTACTTATATATAAAAGAAGTGATTTATTCGCCTAATGTCAGCAGGAGAAAGACCAAATGACTAGAGCTGAAGAAAAAGAAGTGAAGACGGAGGACCACATGTCTTAGTGATGTTGGTACAGCTCTAAACACTGTGTCTTTATGTCTGCAATAGAATAAGTACTACTGGATGTTGAAACTGAATCAGTCAGCTTTTACTGGTTCTTCAGTCGAAATCAATGACTAACTTTCCCCAGACACTGTTACACGACTAAACAGCTAACTCCATAAAGTACTACACAGAGGACTGCACAACAGAGGCCCTTTACATTTACTGGTTTCCACATGGACACATACACTGCATATCAGTGGTGTATGAAATGGTTATGAAAGTTATACTCAGAGATCTGTTCTACCTGGTCCAGGTGTTTTTAGGCTACAGTCCTGTACAGGTGGGCTGAGAACCGTAAGTAAGGGTGGTGGTACCATGACATCGTCCATCTTCTGTCACCACACACACCCGCACAGTTCCTTTATTCCCACTTGGGATATTGAACCTCAGAGTGGTCCCTGAGCGGTCCAACACTGGAGTCCTGGTAAAAACAACAGATTAAATAAAGAACACAAATAAAATCATGTAAACACACACACACACACACACATACACACACATACACATACACACACACACACACACACACACACACACACAAACACACACATACACACACATACACACACATATACACACACACACACACACATACATACACATACACATACACATACACACACACACACACACACACACACATATACACACACACACACACACATACATACACATACACATACACATACACATACACATACACATACACATACACACACACACACACACACACACACACACACACACACACATATATGGGAAAAATGAGTATTTGATACACTGCTGTTACAAGTTGTCCCACCTACAAGGAATAGAGAGGGCTGTAATTTATCGTAGGTACACTTCTGCTGTTAGAGACAGAATCTAAAAAATCCAGTATTGAATGATTTTTTTTAATAATTAATTTGCATTTTATTGCATGAAATAAGTATTAGATCAACAACCAGCAACAATTCTGGCTCTCACAGACCTGTTAGTTTTTCTCCTATTCTGCACTCATTACCTGTATTAACTGCACCTGTTTGAACTCGTTACCTGTATAAAAGACACCTGTCCACAGTCAATCAATCACACTCCAACCTCTCCATCATGGCCAAGACCAAAGAGCTATCTAAGGACACCAGGGACAAAATTGTAGAAAAGGTTGGGATGGGCTACAGGACAATAGGCATGCAGCTTGGTGAGAAGTGCAATTATTAGAAAATGGAGAAAACACTCGGTCTGGGGCTCCATGCAAGATCTTGCCTCGTGAGGTGAGCATGACTCTGAGAAAGGTCAAAATCAGCCCAGAACTACACGGGAGGACATGGTCAATGACCTGAAGAGAGCCAATGGTCTCAAAGAGGACCATTAGTAACACACTACGCCATCATGGTTTCAAAGCCAGGGCACCCAAGTTCCCCCTGCTCACGCAAACACATGTCCAGGCCGTTTACATTTGGGATGATCCAGAGGAGGCATGGGAGAAGGTCATGTGGTCAGATGAAACCAAAATAGAGCTTTTTTGGTATCAGCTCCACTCGCCGTGTTTGGAGAAAGATGAAGGATGAGTACAACCCCAAGTACACCGTCCCAACCGTGAAGCATGGGGGTGGATACATCATACTTCGGAGGTGCTTTTCTGCAAAGGGGACAGGATGACCACTGTATAGAAGGGAGGATGGATGGGGTCATGTATCGCGAGTCACTCAGTAAGAGCATTGGAGATGGGTCGTAGCTGGGTCTTCCAGCATGACAGTGATCGAAACACACAGCCAGGGAAACTAAGGAGTAGCTCCTTAAGAAGCATTTCATGGTCCTGGAGTGGCCTAGCCAGTCTCGAGACCTGAACCCAATAGAAACTCCTTGGAGGTCTCTCAATGTTGCCCAGCAACAGCACCCAAACCTGAAAGATCTGGAGAAGATCCGTATAGAGGAGTGGTCCAAAATCTAAACTGGGTCAAGAACTACAGGAACGTCTGACCTCTGTAATTGTAAACAAAGGTTTCTGTACCAAATATTAAGTCATGTTTTTCTTTTGTATCAAATATATATTTTATGCAATAAAAGGCAAATTAATTATTTAAAATCATACAATGTGATTTTCTGGATTTTTTTTTTTTAGATTCTGTCTCTCACAGTTGAAGTGTACCTATGAAAAAAAACGACAGACCACTCCATTCTTTGTAGGTGAGAAAACGTATACAATCGGCAGTGGACAGTACACGTGAATAGACTTCTGGGAACACTCACTCCTTCGGACTGCACTCCATGGATCCTTGAAAGCGAATTTTCTTGACCAGTCCCAGATTTTTTCCTCTCAGCACTGCGTTGTTTTTGCCATGAAAGGAGATTTCTTTAGGCTCCAGGGAGAAGATCTCTGGCTGGTAAACCAAATATAAAATTAGAGTCATTTAAAACTCAATATAAAATACCTTTTTATACACCTGCGTTATTATGTGTACAACTAACCAGATACAGCCTTAGAGCCTCTTTTCTTTTTAATAAAGTTAATTTTGCTCCTCCTCCTGGTCCTGATCTTAGTTAACACCAGCACAGGCATACCATAAGTAAAATTAGTCACTCCACAGTGACGATATCCCAGATTCCATTGTCGGTGTGCTTTACACCACTCCATTCGACTTGTGTTATTGTCCTTGGTAATGCTTAAGGCATGTGTGCAGCGACTTGGTCATGGAGCTGCTGGCCAACTGTTTAAGCCAACAGGAGGTTTAGAACAGTTATGGAGTCAGTGCCATGTGTATACAGTGTATACAGTGCCATGTGCCAGTTCAGTAGGAGCTTTAGAATAACTTATTTTCCCATGTTTGTAAAGGTGGACTGCTACATTCTACGCCTGTGACAAAAACTTGAATAAAACACCAAAATTGAATGAATTTAATGATGTCCTAATACTTTTGTCCATATTGTGTAAAAATTAGTTATAAAAATAATAAAAATAATAGTTATTTTTATTTAAATTTTGTACAAATGATAAAAGGAGCCATTATATTATGCTGTCTCGTATATTATATATGTAATCTGATGATGGGCTCTCTTTATAAACCCTAAACTTCCCCCTGAGACAGATCTTGTTTCCACTGACGCTGTGAGCATGTGTCACTTACTGTATTTCTTCCCGATGGTAATCCCTCACACACACGCACATTCTGAAAAATAAATAGACAGCATATTATAAGTAGAGAATCAGGGTGTTGCTTCATTTTTAATCACTGAATTAAAAAAAAATCAATAAACTTACCAGACCGGCTTGTTGTTGAAGTTTCAGTGGTTTAGTAATTGTTAACTCACCATCACCGCCCCTAAACAACTGGCTTACACATTCTCAATAAACCAGACCAGGCAGGCCTAGTGCTGCAGGACCATCATCAGCTGCATAGAGTTTGTTATACGGGTGCCTCAGGCATATCAGTAATGGGGAGGCAGGGTCCAACAGAACATACCTTCCTTATAAGAGCTCCTTAAAAAATAATCCACTCCTTTATTCACTCAGGTTTAGCGCAGGAGGAGCCGGGTCTTTAAGGTAGCATCAGGCTAACGTAGGTACTTTACCTTGAATATGGTTGCAAACTGGGGATTTTGCACCAAACAGCGTTTGAGAGTTTGACAAACACATTCATACCACTGTATGTCTTTGCACTGCTTCCCTGTACAATAATGTTTAGACAAAGACACGACTTCAGTCAATCTAAGGTTCCCTATCGTCTCTGCAGCTTTGTGGCAAAAGCCAGTTTTACACAAGCAGGTTTCAACAAAGTTCGTCAGTCAGTAAGCAAAATTGCACCTTCTAGGCCGGTTTGTTAGACGACTCAGTAATAACGGAGTATAAAAACATCCTTTTACTGAATTAAAGTTTAGGACTTCATATATAGTCATCTTACTAATACAACACAATGAATAAAACCTGTGCTGTCTGCACTGGTACTAGGATCCCCAGGATCATTATAATATGTATTATAGTATAACAAAGAAAATGCCAGGATGTTGGTACCTGTGGTGCAGATCCAATAGCCCAGCTGCAACTGTTAGGTCTGCTGGACCAGTAACACCCAGCTGAGACACACGCTACACACCTGCATACATCACACACACACACGCACGCTCTTGCTGAACCTTCTAAAGAAGTTATTTATAGTTTGATTGTAAACGTAGGTTTACTCTGAACTCCTTTTAGACACATAAACATGTTTTAGTTATGTACAAGTAGTTTAATAATTTAACCTTAACCTTGATTGCCTGCACAGGACATAGAGCTATTAAATGAATAGTCATAATCAGTCATATAAGCAGCATTGCTCAGATATTTAACTAGAACTGGACAGTGACAGTGTTAGAGGTTAGTTTTGTGGTATGTAATTTTACCAGGGCCGTCCAAGTTTATGAGTGTACATGTGACTGTATACCACGTTTACTGCTAGTGGACCAAGATGCCCCCTATAGTGGACCAACATACCAGACTAACTGTATCATGAGGACAGGCTGCTGGGTGGAGAGCTTTGCTGTACAATGCCTTACCGGTTATACAGGGATGTCTCTGTTATGTCTGGGCAGCTCCTCAGTTTCAGCCTCTCTGTGATTTTCTGATCTTCAATTGTGACGGTCACAGTGACTGGACATACGCAAGATGAAAACATGATACTGAGAGTTATTATAACCAGTCACTGAAAAAGCCAAGACTGATAATATATGACTGATTAATGTATTAATGTATATTGTGTATGTTTATGTTTTAATAAATGTTGTTTATGCTACACTGTGTGATGTACTGTCAGGTTATATTAATAATACATAATATGAAAGATAGTTTCTATATACATTCTGTATACATTACTGTACCTATTAAGTGGATAACAAAGTCCAAAGCTATAAAGATCTAAACTGACCGTTAGCAGGCAGTTGCTGGCTGGGGAAGTTGCAGGTGCAGTTGGGGAAAACTACAGAATGGCTGTTACACAGATTCTCATTTTCTCTCATGACGGTACATGTAAAGAGAGGATTCTCAGATCCATTCACACTCAGGTGAAGATTCAGAGTGAGCTGAAAGAGGGAGCACAGTAGTGGATATATATACATGTCTACAATAAGGGTAGATGTTTGAGATTTCATGGAACCAGAGACACACCTTTACCTCAGTGGAGACTTTAAACACGTGAAAAGAAATCAGTTCTTTCTGAAAAGAATCTTCAGGAATGGAGATCCAGTTAGAGTCTGAACACTCATCCCTGATAGAGCATCTAGAGAGACCAATCAGAAATGAGAAACCAAATCACACATGGATGTGTAGTGTGCAGGAATGATTTCAGAACACTCTGTGATCTTCACATGATCAGGTAGATCAGCACACACCATACTGTCCTCATACACACTCATACATATCACTTTTAGCTTAGATATTCTGAACTATTGCTTTAATCAGATTGATAATATCAGGTATGTTGTTTTTTTGTTGCCATGACAACTGCATAAACACTGCAATTAGATTTTATGTAACTACTTGACCATATTTGGAGCACTAACCCAGGCTTATTCCGCTGTTAACTACTGTAATTATTGGCACCCTTGGTTTAGAAATTATATAAATATATTAATTGCACTTATGAGAAATATGACAAAAAGCTAAAGTAATAAAAAAGAATACAAACCAACAATGCAACTTATGTTATCATTTTTGGCACTCCTGCGTTTAGTACACTGTCAACATATGTTCTCCTTAGAAACCTTACAAGATTCACAATGAAGTCATATATCCCCTATGCAGTAGCTAGTAAGTTGCCTTTGACTAAAATGAATGACTGTTGTCTGATAGTTAAACCCTGTTTGCCTGTCACAGCTGAGTTTAACTTGCTTATTCAAAAATAGAGCACACTGTACACAGCTGAGACATATAGAGAGTTATATGACGTCTACAGAGTTTAAGACATGCTACAGTAAGTCACCTAACCTGTAAGTACAGCCAAGGACCCACAAGACACTACGTCTTATACATGGTCCTATGTGGTATGACTGCCACTCTGTAGTTATGATTTCACACATGTACAGTGACGTCATTTTTGCTGAGACAGTGACAGGTACGTGTAAAAGAGTTATAGAGACATACAGCACATGCTTCATTACATATAGTACAATAGAAGGTTATAATGGCAGACGTGTGGAGTTAATTAGAAGATGGGTGAGAAGCTTACTTCTTTGAATTCACACACCAGCCACAGGAAGGGTCTTGAGCAGCCCTGCAGTCTCTCAAAGTGCTGTACATGCCACACTGAGTCACCGCTACCCGCCTGATCTACAACACAAAACATATAAGGCCAATACGTCTCACAATAAAATATCTATTACCGGTCCAGATATTTTGATGTCATCCGACATTCACAAAACTCAAATTGTGTTTCCAAAAAGCTGAAGAAAGACATTTATAAAGACCAGATCATTTCATCTGTGTCAGTTCCAAACTACATTCCTTTAGTGTAAGCTGACTATAGCAATGCTTATATCAGCTTCAGATGATGGGTATTGATGGGTATTGGTCTAAGACTCACCTGGTTTCTCAGAGCTATGTACATGTACTGATGATCCACTGGGTCAAAGAGCATTTTGGGAAACACCTTCCTATCATCATCGGATCTGTACAGCACTGTCAGACATCCAGCATTAAAAGCCTTGTCCAGCACAATCTGGAGACACAAGCAGAATAAAAATACAACATGATGATATTTGTAAGTGATCTCTAGCTGCTCGTCAAAAGTGAGAAAAATTAAACTAGCTAAAGTAAATAATAGAGACGATAGAAATCACTGTATATGTTTATGATGTGTCAGGGTCTTCAAGGTTATTGAAAAAGAACATAGAGAAGAAAGAACGTAGCTATGGGACGTTAAAATAGTGAATAAATAGTAGAAAGAAAAGGTGAATAGTTCTTTCGTTCTGTTTAATGACGGAGGACTGATAGATTCAGAGATCCAGATCAGTTTCTATTAGATATTAGAAGAGGGAGAGAAAGACAGACCTTCATCAGTTCACCATTTCCAGTTCCGATGTAGAGCACAATCCAGGATCCTCTCTTTTCTGCTGCTACAGTTGACATTGAACTGTGTCTGAACACCACAGCAAGTGGACTCAGAGCCTGACTTCCTTTCTAAAACACGGTGGAGGAAGAGAAAAGTCAAACACTGATCTACATAATCTGATTGTAGAGGCTGAATGGTGTGTAGTATGAAGTGCAGATCATCTGAAATATGATGAACTGTAGCTGGTAGGTTATCCATTAGCAGTTTCTGACCTGAGCTGTGCAGGGTGGTCTACAGCTGAAGTGTGAAGGTACTTGGTCTTTGGTCTGACTGAGGTCGTAAAGGGCTAAAGCGGTGTTCTGGGGGTCGTGTGGTTCTTGAGCAGTGAATATTCCCACCCAGAGAACAGGAGATCCAGAGGAGACCACTACAGAGGAGGACAAGAGCTTTCTACGGGCTTTATCAGCACAGCACTGTAACTCTGCACCCTGCAGAGATCTGACCATGTCTGATTTACTCCTGCTCTTCTTCATCCTCAACACCACCACAGCTGGACCAGCCTTAACGTTCACCAGCAGGTACGAGTGAGAGGGAGGAGATGTTTGGAACCCGTCAATCCACTCAGCATCACTTTCTGGAGAAATGCTGGCCTCACCATGAATATCTATTCTAGAGAAGATTCCTCCTGACTGAGAGTCCAGAGTGTTCAGCAGTGTCACTCCATTACCTTCGTATCCACAGTGTTCAGGAAGTTTTCCTCTGGCTACCAGCATGTACTTTTCTGTTTCTGCTTTACCTCCATCAACATCCACAAGGAGAGAAACAGATGATTTATTAAAAGCTGGACCGACCGACACCTTCTCCCAGTGTATACTCCTGGTAACGTCACTGATGTCCAGGACTTCACAGTATCCACAGTCTGAAGTTCCGCAGGTGATCAGGGTCTTATTCGCCTCGAAAGGCAGTACAATAGTAACTCGGTTCTGGTGTGTGAGGTTAGATATGTCCCTGTGCTTCTCCTCTACTAGATCGTGCTGCAGCTGGAGGAGCTGAGAGTCGGTGACCACGAACACTTTCCCGTTTCCAACAGCGAAATTCCTGATCTCTCCATCAGCGCTGAACTCCAGTAACGCGTAGATCCCGCTCTGGAATAAGAGCAGCATTCCCAGATCAACAGTCCTCATCCTGCACGCCTGAGTGGAGCTGAAGCGCAGAGAGTCGGTCTGCTCTGCATGAGGAGCTGAGAGGAGATGGTGAGGTGTCTTCAGAGCGTCTCTGCAGAAAGTGGATGGAGAACTTCCGTGTTAAATGTGTCTGCAGCTCTCATATCAGCTCAGTCCGGACTGGTGTACAGCGCTGAGGTCTTAATGGAACGATGACCAGTAAGCACTGTCCTACATCAGATTACCCCATGGACGACTTCAGCATCGGATCAGGAAACAGGAGTCAGGTAAGAACAGCTTTGTGTATCTGATGTTGGTCTGTATAAGCCAGTGTTGGGGGTCGGTAACTTCTTTGGTCATTTACAACTCAGTGCTGCGCTCCAGTGGTGGCACTCAGGAACAGCAGGAATCCAGATCTACCTCACTGTAATTATACAGATGTTGAACCTGGCTGTCTGGGTTTGAGTTTGAGATGTGGAACAGATCTTGTGACTAAAGTCTGAGGTAGGTGATACAGTCATAAGGACATTCATGTTGTGTAGTTTAATAGTGATTATGAATATCTCATTTAAACTGTGTTTGTGGGCCCTTCCAGCGCATGCTTCTTCCAAACTCTGTTTTAAGTACTTTCAACGGAAAAAAGTGTTATTATTATTATTATTATTATTATTATTATTATTATTATTATTATTATTGTTATTATTATTATTATTTACTATTAATGGTTGACACACAAGTCACAATGCATGTACCCCACAAGCTAAAACCATATGTAATAGTTCTTTACCTTTCTGCATATTTCCAGTATTAACACTGCTGCTCTGCTGAATTAGAGAATATGTGTGAGGAATGAGAGCTCTGTTTCACTTACAGTACCTCTTCATTATTAAACACTTAGCTTTCCCTCCTTACAGGCTCCTTTTGTGTGTAACCTCACGGCGTTATTGTAGTGACAGTGACTGTGATTGTGTCTGTGTGTTTATAAACAGGATAAAATCTCTCACTGTATTCCTGACTGAAAGGAATCCGCCAAGCCGGAATGTTTAAAGTGACTGACAGATTGGTGTCCGACCTCCACTGGGGCGTCAGTAACACTTCTCTGTGTGAGAAGATTCTCCTGCACTGCCCTCTTGAGTTGTTTGATTAATAATGCACCACACTGGAAGTGTGTCCCCTAAGGTCTTCTCCATCATTTCCTCAGCTCCTAAACTTTAGAACTCAATCCCACAATCCTTATGTGACTGTTTGAGTCTCTCTTCCCTTAAAGCTCCACTGAAAACCTTCTATACTTTTTTCTTCCGGTGTGACCTTTTTTTTGCTTCCCCCTCAATGTGTTTGTAAAGGCACTATATACACCAAATTCTTCTTCTTCTTCTTCTTGTGTAGTTTTGTGAAAGGTATGAAATATATTACTATATATACACCATATAAAAAACATCTTCTGATCTTCTTCTGAAAGACTATCTTCTTTCTCTTCTAAGCAGTTCTTCTTCTTAATTCTTGCCCACTTCTTCCTAAGGTGTGTCTTCATCCACTTTTCAGCTATTGAATTTCTTAATAAAGAATGACAAGCTTTTCACATTAGGACTTGAAAGAGGTCTTTCATCTTCTGAGTCTTCTGATGTGCTTAACATTAGAAGCAAAGAAATTAAGTGAAATTAAATGAACATATAATCAAATTTTAATTATTATTCCCAAATGTATACACAATGAGAGAACTGATAACACTTTATATGAACACATGTCATATTTTAAACTGCTTCAAATTCTATATATTCATGAACAGAAAGAACTTTATCTGTAGCAGTCTACATACACGCTCATTATAAATAAAGACAAAAGTACATTTATAATATATTTTATTAAAATATGATACTGCAGATATGACAAATGTAAAGTAGTCAGTGTACAGCTTGTACAACAGTGTAAATTTGCTGTGCCCTCAAAATAACTCAACACACAGCCATTAATGTTTAAACCGTTGGGAACACAAGTGAGTACACGATTACAATACAAGTGAAAATGGCCAAACTGTGCCCAATTAGCTATTTTCCCTCCCTGTGTCATGTGACTCGTTAGTGTCACAGGTGTGAATGGGGAGCAGGTGTGTTAAATTTGGTGTTATCGCTCTCACACTCTCATACTGGTCACTGGAAGTTCAACAGGGCAAAGAACTCTCTGAGGATCTGTAAAAAGAAGTGTTGCTCTACATACAGATGGCCTAGGCTATAAGAAGATTGCCAGCACCCTGAAACTGAGCTGCAGCACGGTGGCCAAAACCATACAGCGGTTTAACAGGACAGGTTCCCCTCAGTAAAGGCTTCACCATGGTCCACTGAAGAAGTCGAGTGCACGTGCTCAGCGTCAAATCCAGAGGTTGTCTATTGAAAGTAGACATAGGTATGCTGCCAGCATTGCTGCAGAGGTTAAAGGGGTGAGGGTTCATCCTGTCCATGCTCAGACCATACACCGCACACTGTATCAAAGTGGTCTGCGTGGCTGTCGTCCCAGAAGGAAGCTTCTTCTAAAGATGAGGCACAAGACAGCCCAAAAACAGTTTACTGAGGACAAGCAGACAAAGGACAAGGATTACTAGAACCATGTCCTGTGGTCTGATGAGACCAGGATAAACTTATTTGGTTCAGATGGTGTCAAGCGTGTGTGGCAGCAACCAGGTGGAGAGTACAAAGAGTTTCTACTCAGCTGCTGGATCATGCAAAATACAGGAAATCAGAAACAGAAGCTTAATTCAACTACTCTGATGCAGTCAGGGACAAAAAGATAAATAAGAATAAAAGAGCCAAAACCCCAGAATTCTGAGAGGTATTTAAATAATGTGTCAGATAAAAACATTAAAACATCAAAAAAGAAACTGAAGAAAAAAGTGAATGACATCATGAACAATGACGAAAAGACAGGAAGGGGTGTGTTTGATGCAGGTTGGAACTGAACGTGCAGATGTAAGCTAATACAGACACATCACTGTAAAGCATATTGACCAAAGAGAGACGATCAGGACCATCTTCTTACAGGACACAGGAATTTAAGCTGGCTTAAACACAAAACAAACTGTTGGTGTGCTTCACTTCTGTTTCTAGAACTGTGGAAAAATCACCAGCGCTGATCTGGAACAGACAATAGGAGAGTAAAAATGAGAACCTGCTCTGATTAAAATAAAGCAACAGGTTAAAGAGTGGAGGACAGTGATGTTCATAGCGCTGTGTTGTCCATGTCCTGTTCTTCTGTAAAACAGAGGTATGGAAATGTTTGTGCTCCCCTGTACAGATATTTCACATAAGATCTTTCTGTTCATTTGATTATTATAAACTATGCATTTTTGTTCAGGTTAGCTTAACCATATCCATAAACCTGTCCTGTGATAATGTTCATATCAGCTTATAATATGTGTCACTGTAATAAAAGATGATCTGTAGAGGATAGAATAATCTTCAGAGGTTTTTCCTAAACTTGTTCTTGAGAAGGTGCTAGGAAATGTCTACATCAGATTCATTGCGTGTTCTTAACCTGCAGAACCGTTCCCATGTTCAGGCCCTGGCTGTGTAGACTGTGCTCCTGCGTTAGAACAAATCCTGAATAAGAGAACACTGGTGAATATCAGGATCTCAGTGAGAACAGTGTAAGTGGGTTTAGAGCGGAAGGTGAATGAGGCCCCATGTTTTCCCCTCACAGACACTCCACCATTAAACTGTACATCTGTAAGGACGTTTAGTTTTCCCCAGTGTCTCCAACTTTACGAGGCAGAGCTGGTCTTATTTAAGCTCTAAATGAAGCAGAGATGAACTAAAGCATGCGCTTTAAATAGGAGCTCCCAAACACGGACCGACTTTAGAGCTTCATCAGCTCTCTTATCTTCATTACCGCACATTCAAACCGCAGAGACAGTTGGAGACTTGCTGAGTCTTACCCTGAGCGAGGTCACATTTATCCTGATGTCCTGTCTTTCCAAAATGTTACAGACAATAGCAGTAGATATGACGTTCTGTACCGCACACTCAAACTGCTTCTCCTCCTGCAGTCCCCAAACCTTTACATCCTCCTCACGCACGTTTAACCTGTCCTGCTTTTTCTAGACGGACAGAAGGAGAGAGAGACTGTTCAGCACCCACGTGTGTACCATGTGCAGGACTGTGACAGTGTCCGTGTGTTGTCATGTTTATAAACTTTATATTTTAATATTCTTACATTAATAACCACTGACACCTCACTGTACTCCTGAGACTTGGAGAAGCTGGTGAACTCTGGGTTTGGGAGGTAGGAGAGTTTATCCACACAGTCCACTGTTGAGTTCCCCACTCTGAGAGAGACTCTGAAGAGCCCAGAGCCCGCACCCACCCCGAGAGGAGGAGTGTTAAACCAGACTCCCTGAAAGAAGGAGAAAGAGTCTAAGATGGACAGAGCAGGAACAGAATGAATGAAGGGTGTAATGAAGCTGATGAAGCAGAAAGTAAGTCAGCTCTGTAAGAACGAGTGTACAGGTTAGATGTGTATCAGAGTTAACCCCAGAGGAAGGAGAGGGAAGTGTGTGTGGATACTTTACCACAGTGAGTGACGTAACACTCATTTCTTTATCATCCACTGTGACTTTCTCCACGTACTCCAGACTGCTCCCCAGCACCTGTATCCTCCTCCCCCCACTGACCAACACACATTAACATCAAACGTCAGCAGCAAGAAACCACTACTACTTCAGTATCAGGACGATCCTGCAGAGCTCAGTGTCTCATAGGAACTACAATATTTATAATCTTTAACTGTAAAAGTATAAAATTATCTCCTTAGATTAATCTTTATTCATCAGAGCATGTCCCCTTTAACAGAACACTCAGAACTGTGTTCAAATCAAAGTACCGTGTAGTTTGTAGTAGTTGTTTTATCTGATGTGCAGAATGTCTCTGCTTTACCTGGCCCAGGTGCTTCTAGGCTGCAGTCCAGTACAGGTGGGCTGGGAGCCGTAAGTGATGATGATGTTGCTATGACAACGTCCATCTGCTGTCACCACACACACCTTCACTTTTCCTGTATTCCCACTCGGAATATGGAACTTCAGAGTGTCAGTGGAGCGCTCCAACACTGGCGTCCTACAAACGACATGTACACACACTAAATATACAAATAAGGAAAACAAGGTGTGCAGGAGAATCTAATATGTTACATCTAAATAATGCTGTATCATTTCTACTGGTGTTCAGACTCCCAGAATAATAATAATTCAGTGTTTTAGTTTTCTGATTAAACACACAGAAGGTATATACGGAAACCCCCCGCAGGTTTCACTCAACACCCATTGCCAACACGTGTATAACATCGAGCTCATGTGATCTCCATACACAAACACTGGCAGCAGAGTGAGTTATACCAAAGGCTCAAATACCAACAGACACACTCCAGAAAGATTCAGAGAGCTTTCCTAGAACACTGGAAGCTGTTATAGCTCCAGAAAGTGGCCAGCTCCAAATTACAGCCCATGGTTTTGACATTTTGTAATTGGGATTTCCAACAAGCTTATAGATATGATGGTCAGAGGTTTAAATTTCAGTAGGGGTCCAACTATGTGTGTGTGTGTCTGTGTGTGTTTGTGTGTGTGTGTGTGGGTGGGGTGTTTGTGTGTCTGTATGTGTGTGTTTCTGTGTGTGGTGTGTGTGTGTGTGTGGGTGGGGGGGGGGGGTGTTTGTGTGTCTGTATGTGTGGTGTGTGTGTGGTATATGTACATGTATGAACACACACTCACTCCTTTGAACTGCACTCCGTGAGCCACTGAAATCGAACTTTTATGAGCCACTGAAATCGAACTTTTATATCTGGGTCCAGATTTTCACCCTTTATTACTGCATTGGTTTTGCCATGAACGGAGACTTGATTAGGCAGCAAGGAGCGGATCCCTGGCTGAAAATGAGGACAAAGGAGGAAGACTTTAGAAAGTGACTGTGAAAAATACAGCAGCATTATTATTATCACTCCAGTGGAAAACTGAATATGAAGCATGTTAAACTTCTGTAGTGTGAAACTACACAGATTCAGTTTTCCTTCCTTTGAGATATACAGTCTAGAATGAGCTCAACAACGTCCATATTTTTATTTTAATTTACATTTTATGTTTCATAGTTCTGTAATAGACCACCATATGAGATTTAGGGGATCTCTTAGGGGATCTAAATATAATATAATATAGTTTAATAGAGTTCATATAGTTTCAGTAGTGTATAATCACCTGCAGCTACAAACTGTTGGGTTTATATGAGCTTAGAATGAAACTTTCAGATCTAGGAGTGAGTCTTCTTACTACAGAGGCTGCCATGCGGTGCTGCAATGATGCTACCGCAGCCCAGAATGGAAAACCACACTCTGGCTGTGAAGAGTGCTTCTCATGTTTCATGTTTTTATGCTGAGCAGCTTGAATTTGGTAGTTCCAAAATTTCCTGTAGTTTTTATCAGTCAGAAATACAATCTACAGACGAACACAATCTCTCTCTTAATCCTCAGTTTGAGCTCATCCTCACGTCCTGATGGTGGAACGGTAGAACGATCCAGCAGTACGGGATATGAAGTGTAGGTGGTATATTACTGTGGTCAGATTTTCAGATCAGCTCAGATCTAGACAGAGCTAGCTGTATCTATATTAGTGTTTCATTCAGCATTAAATTACATTTAAACTCTTTTACCTACAAACTCCACTCTGCTCAGCTCCCTCAAACCTTAACCTTCCCCCTGATGGAAATAGCTCTCATGTCTACTCATACTCGGGGTGAATTCACTTACTGCGTGTTTCTCAGAAGACAATTCTCCACATGCGTCCTACAGAGGAGAGAGATAAAGAACTGAAGTACATCACCATGTTTTGTACGTAACAGTTAAAGAAGTTAAAGAAGTTAAATTAGTGCTAATGCTAAATCCATATGTGTATTGATACAGTGACTGTCATATTGATATTTATTTATTTTTATTCTGTTCTTTAATGTGTAAGTGAAACTGATCTGGAAGTGTGGGGTCTTACCATTTCCTGAGAGGTAGAAATGTGCTCTGGGTGGGGTTTAGATCTTTATATCTTATTACTAGTATAAAAACAGAGCGGGAGAAAAGCCAGACAGGCAGCACTCAGCAGCAGTAAGGCTTTCACACTACTACTACTGTTAAAACCCTTTAGCCACAGAAACACGGATAAATTCCAGTTACATGGATTTTATAAAGGCATACAGTCTCCTACTTTCCAACATTAGAACTGTTCCTGCATTAACAGCTAGCAGCTCGATTCATTTCTAGTTTGAACCCCACTGTGTCGAGTAAACCCACATACACTCTCTTCCACACGTGTCCTCTAGCACTGCCCACTCCTCTTTATATGATCAGAAAAAAATAAAGATCTGAGTGCTTGTTAACATGAAGGTGGAATGTAGCTCTGGGTTAATTGACTTGTTTGAGGCTGTAATGTCAAATGTAAAAAAACAAAATGGAATTTATTTACATTTTTCCAGAATTTCAAACAAATACACAAAGTTGAATTACTACAAAAACTGAGGGATCTTCTGTTTTTGGGTACAACTGATTTACTCTTTTAGATGGAGTTGCCCGACGCAGGTACAACACATGCACCATAACGTGTACCAGGACAGGATGTTGGTGTGTTTCTAGAACAGCTTTGTTTGATATACACCTGACTCACATGTGGTGTAAATGTGTGAGTGCAGCTCAGTATCTTGTTCAGCCAATAAGCTAACGTGTAAAAATGACCAATATGAAACCTGAATCATTCATCAGGATTATCATGGTTCCAGCTTGAGCAGGCTCCTGAGCAGGGGGGAAACTAAGTAGAACTAGAATTATGTAGTGTTTGGGTCAGTTCTTGTTTTTGAGTCTGCATTGGGAAAACAAAGTGAATACTTCTGTATTGAACTCTCCAATGAAATGTCCAGCTGGAGCATCTTCATGATCATGTGACAAAAACTAACAGCACTGCAGATACTCATCTGCTCAGGTCAGTACTATCACAGTGTCCTGTTAGCGTTTATTGTTTCCTGTGTGTGAGTTAAATAACTCTCAGGGTTAGTACAGAGTACTGCCTGCGTTAAGTTCTTTGTGGTTGTGATATCACACTGACTTGTCTCACAGGAAGTGGACTGCTCCCCGCTCTGATGAGGGTTGGGTGGACATTGATTTGTTTATTAATACTAATGTTTAAGTTCACAAATCCAATTTTAAGGTGAACACTGAACACTGTTTGTTATACACCTGGTGTGTTTTGTGTACTGAGGTTCATGTACCATATGCATCATAGTGTGAAACTTGCTTCATGATATGTGTCATATTGAGAAGTTGCTAACAATGCTCAGCCTTAATGTACACAAGCCTGGCTTACACAATTCCCAAATCCAGCTGTGGTGACCTGATGGTCTGCACATTTTTCCTTATTCTGCACGTCCAACCCTTGATGTGATAATGTATTACAGGGGGCATAGTGTGGGATCAGTAGGACTGGGATTAGAAACTCCTGGTGTAATCTGATCAAATCAACACTGGACTATATATGCCATCAACTCACCAATATGTGAACTGGTGGTCCAGAACTGTGAGTCCACCTGCAATCCTGACTACCTGGAGACCAGTGACACCCGGCTGAGACACATGCTACACACCTGCAAATACAACATATGCATGTAAAAGTTTAGGCGCTCTTGGCCAGTTAACCCTCTGCTGAATTTCCAAGTGAATGAAAGTTACACACCCCAAAACAGAGAACACCCTTCGATGCACAATTACATTCAGCGTAATCGCCAGAATGATACGACATCAACAAGCAGTTAAGTGTGTTTTGTAGGAAGAACTATTATACTGCTGTAAAGATGATTATCTCTGTATCATCTCTGTAGCACATGCAAGCCTCAGACTCGTGTGAGCTGTCTACATACTGTGGTGGGAGAGAGGCAAAGCCACTGTGAACTCTCCCACACAGGCTTATGTGTAAATGAAGCATATTGCGTGACTCGAGCTGGTACCACCCAGACACAGTTTTGTGTGTGTAAACCCTCTGAGCCCTTGTAGGGTTTTCTACTTACAGTGCATATTAGAGAGATGTCTCTTTAGAAAAAATTTCATGTAGAAGTGCGAAACCAGCCACTGCTGGTAGACCCCATATGACCACAAACATGCAGTTTTAGCACACTATGGCTTATGACCACACTCCAACTGCAATCAACTCCTATTTGCCAATCATTAAAACCTGCTTTAAAGCCCATCACTGAACGAGCCAGTCACTGCACTGTTACCACCTCTTTCTCAATCTATGAAATTAGATACCCATTGAGCCCACCACCCCACATCATCCTCAGGTAGACTAATATTTTGTTAGTCAGTTTATTTCTTACACCTAGGAATAATAATTCTTTAGCTTTTTTGAGAGGAACCCTTGCTGGCATCTATAAGCGGGACTCTATCCGAATCTCACCAATGACACAGTGTTTAGTTTTGCTTCTAAATGATCTCATCTAAATCTTTGTAACCATGAATCACCACTCTCTCTCTTTCTCCTCCTAGCTTATATTAGCATAGCCTTTGCTATCTAAATCTTAGTTAAGCCATTAGCTGTTAGCGTGATGTTCTCTACTTTAATTTATTTTTTATGTTTATGTTTATGTTTATGATCCTGTAATCCTGAAAAACACTTTTCTATTCAAGTTGTATAATCTAATTCTTCTAAATTCATTGTGTGTTCTTCTCTTTTTAGTGTTTTGGATATACTGCACTATAGAACCTTCCTCTGCCTTCAGGTGTGTGTTTCTAATCCTGAGTTCAGGCCATTTTCAGTTTGAACAGTTTGTCTGTCTTTGGCTTTATAAGCATGTATGTAGATGCTAGTTTTTGTCATGTCTAATTCAGTTTCTGGATGTTTAGAATATGTTTTAAAGCTGAAGCAAAGGAGCCAATAGTAATGTTTATTAATATCACAAATGCTGATGTTTATTTCTGTTCTTTTTTAGCTAATCCTAAAGAAAGGTATGTGGAGGGTCTGATAGGTTAGTTAAAGACTTATGGGATCAGTAAAGTGATATCACTTGCACAAATTAGTTAAAACTCACTGCCTCGCATACCTCTGGATCTAAGCCAGCCATATTCCCGCCCCTACCGTGGCCAGTAAGTAAGGCTCAGTCAGCAACAAATTTGAGGAGGGAGCTCCAAAACCAATGCCGTGCCCCACACGGTTTGTCTTACATATGCTCTATCTTTCCACTAATTCTCCTCCAAATTCTGATAGCTCTTTGAATTTATTTTGTTTTTTTTACTTTACCCCTTACAGGCAAGGTGTTGGGGGTTGGGCAACCGCTGTCACTATTTACACGATTCAGGATCTTTCACAGCAGTATTTGATCATCACCCAACGAGTGTCTGCAGACATTCTAAAGGAGCTGGCCTGCCCGTGATGATGGACCAGTTTTGCTAGTCTCGTCTGTAGCCCGAAGAGCAGGAGTCGATGTGCTACAAGAAAACTGTGTTTTAGACTGCGGGAACGCCGTGGCCATCTCCTTTGCAACTGCGGTGCATGTTCCGAACGCTCAGAGGAGCACCGTTTTTCACGCAAACTAGACACACGGACTTTTCTTAGTTCATACCATCTCGATCAGGATTAAGAGGGTGAATTTGGACTGATTGATCATATCGATCCATTCCGCTCATCCTACACACAGGGCATTCCTCGATCACTTGCTGGTGACGACGTGGCTCGTTCTGGTGAGGAACACCCCCTCGTCTCACATGGTTTCCTGTCCTTCT